>CP092093.1:9015000-9250000 GCA_029203775.1 Neoneuromus ignobilis | reverse complement strand
CATTGGAAAGGTAGGGGCACGAGTTCGCTTTTGTTGTATCGCGATTATTTCATACGATCAACATGCACTGAAACATATACTGGCCGTGTGACCTTTACCAGAAAAAGAAGAACTAATGTCATTAACACATCGTGCTTACACGTTATCTCTCATTTCTAGGCACAATTAGTGACCGCAAACGATTATGGAGCAAGTGTGGTGGACATTCTGAACGTCAAAACCACGAAAGATTGTATTAAACTGCATATTTTAATATTCATTTATATATATATATATATATAACAAATCCATTGAAATTAACAATTACACAAAATACAAATTACAAAGATTTCTGGTTTTATTGTTATTAAATACATAAATGCTGTCGACTGAAAATGTTCAGCTTTATATCAGAAATACAATATAATTTTTAATAGATTATAATAAATATTTATTGATGTTACTACAAAGTAGATAGACAGAAAAATAGTTAGCATCTGATTGAAAACAATTTTAATATTAAAAATTAATGAATAGAAGAAATATTGGATTTATTTTTTTCTATTCATTTTTCTTTCCTTATTCTATCAAATAAATTATAAGATTAAATATTTACTTATAATCATTCTCATGTAAAATTGAAAATATTCTTTTACTAAGTATAACCTACTCATTAAGTCTGTTTCTATTTTTAGTTTTTTTTAAACAATATTTATTAATTTTCATTTGTGTATTATCTTTATTTTTGAAAATCGTCTCAGTAATTTCAGTTTCAATTTTTTACTTATATATGATTTTTTTAATTACGTTGTTTTTTTCGTTTAGAGTTTTTTTATTTCTTGTCTTATTATTTTATTAAAAAATCATATTTTACGTTAATTAATAATAATAGAAAAATATATTAATGAAATAATTTTTTATTAAAAAATACTATTTTCGATTTTTTTAACCTACTCATTAAGTCTCTTTTTAGCATTAGTTTTTCTTAAACAATATTTATTAATTTCATTTTGTGTATTATCTTTATTTTTGAAAATTATCTCATTAATTTCAGTTTCAATTCTTATATATGATTTTTTTTAATTACGTGGTTTTCTTCGTTTAGAATTTTTTCTATTTTTTGTTTTATTATTTTATTAAAAAATCATATTTTATATTAATTAACAATATTAGAAAAATATATTAATAAAATATTTTTTTATTAAAAATACTATTTTCGATTTTTTGTATATTTCATTTAAATGTAAATAATTTTAAAAAAATTGTTAATTAAATCATGCAAATAAATACAATATATTAAATTCATTTTTTTCATCGGCACAAAAAATCAAAGTATTTTAATTTTATTACATTTCAATTTTTAATATAACAATGATGATGATGTGTATATGTGTTTTATATATATATATATATATATATATATATATATATATATATATATATATATATATATATATATATATCTAGTCATCCAGATGTGACACCTAGATTTGTGTTTTATTCAAAAGAAACATGTGTATAGTTTCTTTTTAATAAAACAAATCCAGGCGTCACATTTGGATGACTCTCTCTCTCTCTCTCTACATATATATATATATATATATATATATATATATATATATATGCATACAGCTATGTTTATATGTATTAGACACCCCTGGGAAAAACCCAGTGTTAATATTACTATTGAATTTCTTAGAAAATGGGTGTCTGATACGTTTAAGTTTAGGTTCAGCAATGAGATTTTATTTTAATAAATTAATTTAAAGTTTGAAATTTAAAAATTAATTCTTTTCATTTTTTAGAAACTCTTGTACGTAATCTGCATTTATTTTTTAAAAAATAATAAAAGTTTAGCACAAATGAATTTTCACCCCCAACACCACAATATGTTATAGAGTGGTTCAATAATTAGTTATTGTTCACTTTGTTGTTTATAACAATAATGGGCATTTCGAATAAGAGTGTTTAATCAGTGACTTTGAAAATCGTTTTGAATTCCATTATATATTCAGTAATTAATTAGAATTTAAAAACCAGTGCTATTCCTAGTAAAACATTATTTTCAACTACCCTTGATTCTGGTTACAGTTTTATCTCATCTCCGTTATTAAAATTTTCACACCGTTGACCTCACGCTTGTTAACATTTTTTTTTTTTTTTTTTTGTAAATAAAACCTTTTCGTACATGATTATCATAATTATTTATTTATTACACGCTTCATTTTCCTCATCCACTGTTATCTTTTCGTTAATGACTTTCAACGTTTTGACTTTTGCGCTTTTGACACGGCTCTGGAGGGATGTATGTGTTTTAGAGAGTGTTATACTGGTAGTATAGTTTTGCTGTGTTCAGTCCGATGCATCCACTGATAGGAGGTGGCGTTTGGTCGTTTTTGAACCGCGGCCTTCCCGGTACATCGGGTTCGGGGATCATTCGCCGATGAGAGCAGTATGAGGGTGTATGTATGTGACCCTCGCAAAGTTGCGGTCAGCGTGACCTGGCCAGAGGTCGTGCTCGCAGATAAGGTTTCAATTTAAATTATATATGCTCGTTTATTCAACGCTTGGACGATACTGTTCTGCTGCTCGTTATTCCGTTACGAGAATTGTTTGGAAGCGGCAAAAGAACGTTTATCTATATACACTTGACTTGTATCAACATTGTATTAATTTCAAGCTTTTTTGGTTATTTGCTTTCAAAATAATGAACTGTATACGAAATTGATTTTATATAAATATTTAAATATGACAGTGACTTTTCTAATAATCGTTATTTAAAAAACATAATTAAAAATGGTATAAAAATATTTTTTGAAATAAAATCTATACATGTCAAAAATATATCGTTATTTTTAGAAAAAAATATTAATTGTAAAAATAGCATATTATGAATTTTATAAAAGTATTTTCATGTCAATAGGGAAAAAATATTAAAGTTAAATTACCTAAAAACTGAGTCGACATTTGTTCGACTTCTAATAAAAAACTATGTTAATTTTTTAAGATATTTTATTTAAGCTATTTTAAACAACTGTCAAAATTTAATTGGATTAAATATTGAAGAAATTCGATTGATTTTGATCCATAAGATATTATAAACTTGAATTTAAATCAAAAACAGTGATCACAAATTCAATATATTTAATATTTAACGCGATTAATACAGATTTTTTATTTTCTTTTTATTATAAACTTATATATTAATTAATAAAAGAATTTCACTAATGTTTCAAAATTATACAAAATAAAATTTTTGGAAAACTTTGCAGATTTTCAATTAAGATATTTCTATTTTTTAAATTTATTCAAAAGAAAGATACTCATCAATTGTTTAAACTACAATAACTTGAATAAAATGTTTGTTCCAATTATAAATCGGACGATGATAGATGTGTTTATATAAAAATATTTTTGTTTATATATATATAATTGAAAACATATTCTTAACATGTTGCTTGTTCGATAGCAACATACTAGTCGTAATAAAAGAGTTTCAGTTTCACACCCGCACGCATGAAATCGAAGCCCTTGCTAAACATAGCAGCATCCAAATCTCCAACATTGTCGCCAGCTCTCTATCTATGTTCACAGTTGCACCCGGCGATATTACAACACATAGTAGCGCATTAGGCAGGCCATAGGCGGTTATGTTATGGCATAGCTAACGTTTAAAGTTGGGCAATGTTTGAAAACCACCCCCGATTAACCTGCTGTTGTACAACCATTTCGTTCCCCTTACGGTCTACAACCACCACTATGCCACCCACTGCGTCTGACGTCGTGTGCCTCTGCACCCACCCGAAACCCCCAAACCAAATTTCAGATTATCATACGTCGTGGTCGTAAGCAAATTAGCATTACAAACGTCGTTGTCACGTTTCTTTTCATAGACGAACCAGACGTGATGAAGGAAATGTCGTATGAATTATTTTTAAACTGGCATTAATTTTTTTCTGAATCGCACATGAACTATTTCAATATCGATATATACAATACAGCTTTCCTATTACATTAATCTCACACGAATTATTAATACAAAAAAATATTTTTTAAAACAAATCTTGAATCTTGTAATAATTATAATTCTAAAATATTCAATCCACTTGTACATCTATTAATATTACATTTTAATCAAAAAGTGAAAAACAATATCCAAAATCATTAATTGGAAAATATCATAAGGTAATAAAATTTATTTATAAAATCAATGCAATTTTATTAATTAATTTTATAATTAAAATACTAAACATTTATTTCTTTATCCCCAAAAATTATCGATCTTAGTTTTTTTCTTTGAAAATAAAATTCAATTTAATTAATAATAAAATAAAATAATTTCAAATATATTATTTAATTAATAATGAAGAGAAACTAATAACTAAATTTAATTATAATTTATAGAACTTTTTCGAATTATACATCTAATAATATTATACAATATTATTAAACGTAATTATTATAATTATATCTAATAAATTACGTTTCTCTTCAATAAATATTCACAGTCATTAAATTTATATTGCTATACTGGCACACATTCATATTTTAATTCGTTACTTTTTCAACGTTGTTTATTATATATGAGACTAATATTTTATAAAAAAAAATGTACGTTTAGTTTCCTTGTATGCAAATCATTAAAGTAGTCTTAAAAATATTCATTATAAAAATTATTTGTTATACAAATATAATTAAAACTAACAATGTCACTTTTAGTAACAAAATGTTTATTAAAAAAAATATATAAATTTGATTTATTTCCCAATTGAGGCCATAGAATTTTACAATTACAAGTTGATTGATTTATAATTACATTTCGTGCCTTATCTATTTAACTTATCAAAAAAGATATGTATTTTGCTTGAAATTATTGTATTAAATATTTTTTTTAACAAAAAACCATTTTGATAACTCATGATTAAAAGTTAGTTATAAAAAAGAATAATATTTTCTTAAATGAATACAAAATGATAAGCATTATAATTAATTAACTGAGTATATGACTAAAATTATAATTAATATCGTTTCTTGAAATACTAAAATGCACGTTTTAATGAAGGAAATAGCGAATTTCATGCTACTCTAAGCGTTACAAAGACTGATGAACATTAATTATAGTCAACTTTTATATATATTGTACATTATAGATGCTGATAAAAATTACACACACACACACTATTATATATATATATATATATATATATATATATATATATATATATATATATATATATACCCAAAGATCTAATCTCTAAAGAAATAATCCTTTAAAAAATAAACACTTGAAATTGTATGTGTTTGAATTGAACTAAATAATTACATGTTCATAAATTTTATAGTATGACATCTAGTCAATAAAATTATATCTATTATGTTATAATATTTGTATTAAACATTTTTAACTCATTTAATTTTAAATTTATTGGATGAATTATATAAGTTGTTTTTATTGAATACGCAAAGGAATTAATTAATATATAACTAATTTAAAAATCAGATGGTGAAAATATTAATTTATAGTTTTTTTTTTAGTTCATGTAACATCCGAGATTTTTTTAGAGTATTTTTTCATATTATAAAATTTTTCAAATATGTCTTTATGGATAGTTAGAAATATTAAATATATATAAAAATAATGATTATTAAAAAAACAATATATTTTAGTTTTGAAACAACATTAATAAATTTATAGTATCAACTCTAAAAAAAACTCATAGAATATATTGACTACAGTATAACAACACACAAGACAAATTTCTATTAAATATTTCACTGTGTGAACAATGACATGTTTCCGTTCGTTTTATTCGAGATGTAAAAAAAAGAACGATACATATAAAATAAAACAAACATTGACGGACCACGAAATACCGAAAAACACGGGTGTTTAATATAGCTTCTAGCCGTATGTCTGCAGTGCCAGAGAGGCACAAGAATTAGAGACGTTTTTGTTATGGCGGTGTACGGGGGTCATGCCCCAGGCGTGTGCGGGTGTACGTCGTGGCGTGTCCGCCGCTGGCAGGTCGTGACTTGTTCTCACCGCGGGCCGAGCGGTCACGCGGTTCTCCGCATACCGCGCGGCCCCTGGCGACCCCCAGCGCACGGTATGTTCTTCGGGCCTAGTCGAGCAGCCTTCAACGACGACGCGAATTCTATATAACTTTATGTTTTCGAATGTTAGAGTGAATTTGAGAACATGCTATTCGAAATATGTATATGGAATATTTGAATTTTTATTTGTCGATCATATTTAGAATCATAATTGTATTTTTTTTATTGTTTTAACAGTAACGAATTCAACAACTAGAAATGAACATTAATTTATCTCAAATTAATTTTATTCATATTATCTTTTGATAGAATATAATTACTTCGATCAAAATTTGATCATATTTTTCCAATGCATTATATGAAATATTTATCTCAAACAGAAATAAATAAACATATAAAATTAGAATATAATGACCTGCGACTATTTTTTTGTTAATAATGAAATAAACACTAATTAATCTCATTTTATTTTATTTTTTACAAATTCATATAATTTTTTATGTTCATATAATTATATTTTGATAGAATATACTCATAATTATTTCGATTAAAACTTGAACATATTTTTCTAATAATTTTATTGATACATTAATTATAATCAATATATCATATATAGGGTTTTCCAATAAAAATGACAGAAATTTGACAGCTAGTAGAAACCATGTTTGAATTTTTTTTAAAGCTCATTTTGACATTTCAACTCAGTAAAGTTTGGAAAATTATCATGGAACGTTTAACACTTCAACAATACTTAAAAATTGTAAAAACTTTAATAAATTTATTGAAACAAAAGTTTAATTAATCTATTATTTTACGAAATGGACCCATCAATTGGCCACTAAGATCATGTGATCTAACTCCATTGAATTATTTTCGGTGGGGTTATGTAAAATCACTGGTTTATGCTGATAAACCATAAAAATAAATATTGAACAGAAAAATAAATATTGAACTTGTAATTCACGAAATTGGACTACAATTATGTGAAAGAGTGACTAAATTCGACTAAATAAATGCACTATGTTAGGCGAAATTGTGTTGGTCGTATGAGTAAAATTTTGTTCCATCATTAATGCCATAGAATAGACTTAAAAATAAAAAAAACTAATTAATTAAATATTTTATGTGTTATTTCCATTTAAATTTCTTAAGTGCTTTTTGGAAAACCCTATATATATATATATATATATATATATATATATATATATATATATATATATATATATATGCATGTGTGTGTCTGTATGTGTGCATTATATAAATGTATGTAACTCAAGTAGAGATCAATGAACATATAAGATTAGGATATAATGATGTATGACTATTTCTCTTGCTAAAAACTGAACTTAATATGAATTTACAACTTGAATAATTGAAATAGTAAACAATAATTTTTGAAATATATGAATAGAAAGAAACAGATTTGTTTTGACATTTTTATCAAATTAGATAAGTTAAAAGAGCAAAGTAGAAAAACAGAAAAATCAGAATCGAAACATAAAGAAAGACAAATATTGATTAAAAAATACATGTCCTAGAAATGACATATTAGAAGAAAGATTAAACGATGAATGAAGACAAAACTATTGTAAATAACAATAAATGAAATATCTAAAAGTTACTTAGAAAAATAAGTGTATGAATGAAGAAAGTATTGTATCTAGATAAGATCAACTAGTCTTATTTTCTTGTAATTTTAAATTTATACGTTTATTTAAAAATTTTTAATTTAATATTTATTTAATTATATATATATATATATATATATATATATATATATATATATATAAAATTAGGAAAGTAATATACCTGATATCAGATGGATAATTTCTTCTTGTTATTTATAATTAACCAGATATTTTTGCTTTATCAAAATATAATATGTTTAAATTGAAATATGCCTTCATATGTGGATTCATAATGAAAATGATAATTTCATTTTCTGTTATATCAGTTTTTACTGTTTCATTTCCAAAGAAAATCAAGTACATATTTTAATTTTGATTGTCAGTGAATTGGACATATGTATTGTCGAATATTCTATCATAAAACTTGTTACAAACTTAGTATAAGAATATTTTGTACATATAAATACATATGTATGTTGAAAACTTGTAAATTAATACTTTCATGTTGACTTTCGTTGCTTTTTTGAGCTAGTGTATGAAAAAAACATAATAAATGTTTTAAACTGAATATTAGCTTGTCTTTACTCATGCGTCTAATTTTACATCATGACATGAATACCACACAAATTGGCCAAATAAATACATTGAATCTCTGTAGCAGATGCCCGACTACATTATTGTAAGAACACAATATTGTAAATGTAAGTACAACATGAGCAACGTATGACCATGGCGAGGAGTGAATACCTCTGTCAAAACAATAATCATGGTCAAAAGGTCTTCGTTCAAGATTGTATTCGTATGAAGCAACGCCGAAAAAACACCGCTAGACGAAAGCGTACGCTGCAGTAGTACATATTTGTACGTTCGTTTCTCTTTTTTATACTAGTATCAAATTAACGAGATTAGTGTGGGGAACTATGCACGATAGTGATTTCGATGTAGCAATTTGTTTTATTGATTGCGGTCCGTTCGAGAAACTTCAACGTCGAGTGTTTGAATTAATCGTTGTATCTAAACGCTGTTATGTATTTCACAGTTTCATTGCCCGCATTATAAATACGAATAAGTAGATTTATGGGATTATAATATTTATAAAATGTTAATGGACGTTTATTTATTTACCGTGTACAATTTTTGTTACAACTTTCAATTGAATTCATTTTTTTTCCTCTCATAACAGATCGAAAAGTTCATATTTCGTAGTGTTTGTTTTCAAACTATTCACTCTTACATTATTTGATTTAATTGATGTGATGTATAAAAATAAGAAATATAAGAACTCGTTCTTTGAAAAACCTCTGTTTTTTGTATTAATTAAATACACGAAGTCTTTATAATGAGCAAAATACATTTCTTAATTTATTTTTCTATCAACATATATCTAATGCTTGTATATAAAAATTACGATACGAATATTGTGTATAGTATAATGAAAATATAAATAAACTAGGGAATAATTACATTTTAACACAAAGCCTTTATTTGTATTCGAGAATTTCATAACAAAAATTAATTAAAAACCAACAAATCACTAATTCAAGATCACACTATGATGCAAATTTTAATTAGACATCGGATTCTCTTTATGAATTATGATGTTTTAATAGATACAAAAAAATTAATTATTGATAATTCGAACTAGTATTTATCATTTCATAAAGAGCAGGTGTTTTTAAATTATAATTTGTTATATTATTACCTTTAAAAAGATTTTAGTATATAATTTTACTTTATTCTTATAAATGAAAATATTTAAAATTATAAGAGGATTATAAAAAAAACACACGTTTTACGAGATTATTTATTTGAAACATTTTCTTAAATATTTTATACGCACGTACACACACACATATGTGTGTATACACTCATATGCATATATGTATGAGTGAGTGTATATAAGTGTAGATGATTGAAATTTGTCATTTTTAATCTGTGTATTAAATTTTAATTAAATTTTTTTGAATACATGATTTTTTTAATACAATTTTATGGTTATCTAGTATTGTATTTCACTACGATTAGTTCCAATGGTTATATTAATAGACCATTGTGAATAAATTATTTATTTTATAATTTATATTTATTAATATTTAAACTGTATAGTAATTTACGATGTTTAAACAACTAAAAATATAGGATTATCCAAAACTGACGCCTAGATTTGTATTTTATTAAAAAGAAACTATATACATGTTTTTTTTTTGATAAAACACAAATCTAGGCGACACAATTGGATGACCCTATACATTTTACTAACATGCCTTTAATTAAAAAGTATGTGATGATTAATTTAAAAAATATGATAGATAAGATACAATAATATTTTTTTAAAATTTTATAATCAATTTATATAATATATAACTTTACTTCATTTACAAACAAAATTATAATTTAAAAATGTATAAGAGTACTACAATTCGAAATACTATTTTTTTTGGTAGAAATTTTGAATATGTATAATCAATTTATTTAATATATTATTTTCGACTTTATTTATAAACAAAATTATAATTTAAAAATCTATAAAAATACTACAATTCGAAATATTATTTTTTTAGTACAATTTTCGAATTGATTGCTAACTTTTTATTCCTAGAAAAAATCGTTTCAAACGAAAGCTTCTATTAGGTCGTTACGTACAATTATTTAAAATGTCTCTACAAAATAACCAATTAAATAAAAAGGTCAGATAAATGGTAAACTGTATATTTTATTATATCAACAATACATGTATCATAAATAACTTGTTTGATACCACCCTAAGTTTATCATTAATCTTCCTTAAAACATTTTTAGTATAAAAATACGTTCTTAAATGTCACTTTTCTTTAAATGTCGCGAATATATATATATATATATATATATATATATATATATATAGGTATTTTTAAGTGTGATAGAACTTTCGAAAGGGATTCAATTTCAAGTTTCATCACACTTAAAAAAACCACTATATATATATTATAATATACAAGACGTTATTTTTACATTTTTAGTATTAAGATGCGATGTGATCTAATGTATTTAAATTGACAACCGAAACGTTTGAAATGTATCGATTAAAAAAAAATGATATTACCAAAACATGCATAACTTTCCCAAACGATTACCATATATAATAAATAACTACTTATAGATCATATTCATATCGAGACAAAAAATATATACTTGCAACATTGAAACAGCGAATCGAATTATAACGGTATCGAAAGTGTAAAATCAAGACAAATTACTGTTCAGATGATTACCGAAACATGTACGTATTTACAAGAAGTACATATGAGAATATATATATATATATATATATATATATATATATATATATATATATATTGTACGGTCACAAATAAAGTAAGCCACAATTTGACGTGCACAATATTAATAGATGAAAGTAACCGTCCGCGAGGCGCACGATGCTCGAAACGAGGGCCGCGGGCCACCCGTCTGCCCCCGAGCCGCACGATGTTCTCAGATTAACGGTCCTGACTTGTATAGGTACTTGCATTCCATATGCTCATACAGCACGTTTGGTTTCACTTGGCGTTTGATACAACAAATTAGCATAGAATTGAATAATGGATGTTTTATTATACAGTCGTGTTTTCCTTGATTTTTAAAAATTGTCAGTAATAGAATAATAAATCAACGTTCTATTAGCGAATATTAGAAGAATAACGACATTGTCGATACGAATTTTCATATGAAACAATAGTTGATGACATTCGATTCACATTAGAATATTTTAATTAATATTTAAATTATATTCAATGTATAATTTATATATAGAATAATATCGACTTTTTCGATATTTCAATTCTTCATGTTCTTAGTAAGACGTAAACATTGAAATGAATGTGAATAATAGACATTTTTATACACCTAGTTGAATGTTAATCTAACCATGAATTATTGAAATAAGATATGATTGAAAAATGTCTATTATATTTTCAAATAAAATATCATATTTTACATTTTCTGTTCTATACTAAAAATAAATCAAAATTTAAATATTACTCTTTTACTAGACTTAATCAATAAATCAAATACTTGCTTATTTCACAGATAATGAAATTTTTAGTGATTTTTTAATTTGCTCTCCAAACCTCTCTAGCAATTAAAAAAACTTGATTTATAAAATAAAATTAACATTCATTTCAAAATAAGTCTTAGTGATAATTAGGAAAAAAACAACTAAAAAATATTCCATTATAAACATTAAATGTTTTAATGTGTAATAATTTTTAAAGATTTTAAATATTACAATTATGTAAAGTAAACTAACCATGTTTTTAATACGTATTAAAAAATCATATTATTTAAACTCAATTACAGTAGCTTGTATTTTTTAATAAACAATAAAGTTGATATTAACATCAAAAAGTAATTATTATTTTCAAATTTTCATATTGTGATTTAAAACTAAAATTATTATACAAAGTATATTTAAAAACTGTTATTCGAGATATCATCTTAAGATAAATTACTTTTTTTACAAGTCAAGTGTACGTTAGTTGCAACAAAACTCAGATATTCTCAAAACTAATTATAATCTAGATATATATTGTTTCAAACAATCCTTAGTGAAAACAGTAGTAAATTAATCTTAAATAAATAAAGAGTGTAATTACTATTATTATGTTAATCAATTTGTTACGGATATAATTTTTATTGAGTTTTGTTCTGTTAATTTTAATGTTACCATAATTTGAAATGCATAAGGCGTAAATGCATAATTAAAAGACAAAACTATATTATAAATATAATTAAGACATGTCAAAAATCTAGTAATTCGTATATATTAATGTGTATATAAATTTATACAGTCTTTATTTTATAATGTGTTTAGCAGTTATATTTTTTGGAAAAAAATTAACATATGTTGAGTCAAACGTTGATTTTTTAATTAAATTTGATACTATTTAACATAATTATATAATTATTGCTGTTTGAGAATAACATGAAGTCATTTAATCATTTTAGTTTATATATATATATATATATATATATATATATATATATATATATATATATATAGAGAGAGAGAGAGAGAGAGAGAGAGAGAGAGAGTTTAAAATCTAATTTTAATTAATAGAAATATTTCTATATTTAATCATTTAACATTTTAACTATTTTCTTATTTATATTTATAGTTTAAACTGAAGTGGGGGAAAAATAGATTGAAGAAAAGTTTGCAGTCGATTTGTAAAATACGTATAGTAAGATAGAAATATAATTAAACAATCTAATTATATTATTTTTTTAAACTGATTATTGTAAAAATTGTGGAACTATTTAATGTAATTTTAAATTATCTGATTTATCTCTTATATCAGAAGAATCAAATCTTTCATTTAACAATTGTAGATAAGACAAGAAAAAATAAGAAGTGAATAAAATAAGGATTTTTTTTTTTTTTTTGAAAATAATGATTTATAAAAGGATGAAATATTTATTACTGTTAAAACGAAACTAAAAACAATATTGTTCGTTGCCAATCAAAGCCAAACAAGTATCTCATCGGCAACTGGCGAGAGAAAGCTATAAAGCTATTCTAGCGTAACTTCGTACGTACCCACAACAGATAGCGAGGCAAAGCGAACAACAAAAAAGTTCTTTATTTTAAAGTCGAGAGATCGTCTCTTAGCAAATACACTTCCTCGAGCGACTCTATCGTCCGTCGTCATAAGGCCGATAATCACATGATTAAATTACCGTATATCACAGCTAGTCAACTTTTCTATCAGCGTACCAATTCGTAAACATTGATTATAGGTTATGTATGTACGACGAGCAGACTTTCATTCGTAAACCAGAGATATATCTATTGCATTTTGTAATGTAGCGAAACGTGTTTAGAAAAAAAGAGTCAATCGTATCACGTTCGTGCGAGCATGTTCTTGTCCGGACGGCAATGTTTGGAAAAAATAATGTATAGGTGGAATACCACACTACCTACAGTTGATACCTATAATACTCTTGTGAATTCACTTCACTATAATTACGTTTAAAACTACGTTTTCGGATAAAAGTATGCAGATAGTTGATTTAGATGATTTTGACGGCTATCTTTTGGGACAACGCCATTCAGTCTACATTCCGTTTTTGTGCTATTCTAGACGTGTTCGATTTATATCGCTCGACAAAACGACATGCTTAACTACTGTAATTTTTTAATAAACTTTGGATTGATTTTTATAAACATTCAATATTATATTACACTATTATTAGTTAGAGTCATATTAAAAATATTAAAATAATGATATATGTATGGAAATATTACTAATAAGAGATATTTAAAATTAACATATAAGAAACATTCAACTCTTAACCCTTTTAGTGTTGAGCAAATATCGTCGTTGAGTACACTTGCGAAAAGTGCCAACAACGATATATCGTTGTGCGTGAATCAGTATGCGCTTAGAGTTAAATAAACATTATTTACCGAATTTTCAACAAATATTGAAATACCCTAGTCATTAATTTCTTGTCCCTTTAATTCTTAACATGTTCCTTTTTGAATTTTGAATTATCTTTTAAAACTAATTTTTAACACCCTTTTTTTAAAACTCAATAAATTATATAAATTTGGCTCGGCACTTTAATTTTTCGTTCAGTACTAAAAGGATTAAATAACTATTCTTTGTGTATGTGTATGTGTATGTATATATATATATATATATATATATATATATATATATATATATATAGATGTTTTTTTAAGGGTGATAGAACTTTAAATTAAATCTATATCAAAAATTATGTCTAATTTAAAAAAAATACTCTATCATATTTTTATGTATACATATATACAAATGCACACACATGTATAAATATATATATTTATTTATTTTTTAGGTTAGGTAAAACTTTCAATAGAGATTCAATTTAAAATTCTATCATGCTTAAAAAATACCTTATATATTAACAATATTTTTAAGTAGACTCAGAAATTTCAAAAATCTATCTACAATATTTAATCATAAAATTGTCATTATAAATATAAATAAAAAATAAGACAAATGATAATATTTATTATGATTTGTTGTAAACAGAATTGAAATGAGATGTTAAATAAATATTTAATCATCTTGTCATAATTTAATTGATAATAAATATATAATTTAAATGTGGTTAAAATATTTGGAAATACATTTAATTTGTGTCATACACCTCTTTAGACAAGCCTTGAGATACTGGAGTATTTTAAAGATTACTCGAAGATGACATAAGTTATCCAAACTAGTTATAGAACAAGATACACAACGAAGAACGTTTGATACTTAAGAAAGTTAAATATGATAATTGGATTACAGGAATTAAAATGAATAATCAATATAATAAATACCTGTTTGTAAGATATTAAATCTGCATACCCTGAAACAAAAATGACATATTAAAAAAATATGAATATAAAAATATACTCAATAAATAGAAATAATATGATTTTATACTGTTGTAATTTTTTTTAGTATCATATTTTTTATCAAAAGTATTCAATAATTATTTATTATGTAATTTATTTATAAATATTTTGATAGTAATATCATTTTCAAAAAAATGTATAAAATTTAAAAGATTTACATGCCTCAGCTCTAAAAAGTGTAACATCGTCATTACATTAGCACTTGAATTTACAAAATATAATTCACTAATTAACTTATTGCTCAATTTCATATTTTTTCACTGTTAAATTTCAAGAGTCAACTTATATCTCACAATTGGTTTAGTATTGTAGCTAATTCATTTTTATATAAACGTATGACCATCGAAATGCTTTCTAGCAAGTAAAGTAAACAATAAAAAAATCAATTAATTTGATTTTTGAACCTATTAATAATTTTGGACCAAATAATGTACTTAAACTTCATTTTCCAAACAGCTATTTTTCATTCTCCACAAGCAACATGTATAATTCTTTCCTTCCAAAAAAAAAGTGTAAATATTAAGATTCAACAATAGTATTTCAAATAGTTGCTACTCGTACATATGTACAAATATGATGTATTTGTTTAACGTTTAAATACACGAAGTGTTAAACAGTTAAAACACGAGAATCATATTTTATTTAAATACGTATGATTCGTTTAAATTAAACGACAAGTGGACTGAACTCGTACTAACAGTGGACACAACTAACGAACGTACGACCTTCCTATACTGTCACATGGTTAGTTAACCACGCTTAAATAAACACCACACAGCTGTCAGATTTAAATACTAGAGCTATATGATGAGTGTGTGTGTGTATTACAATTATAACCAAACTGAGTATAAACGAATTTATTTATAGTTGGGTATTTTCGAAATTATACAGATACATAACTGAATTTATGCATATTTATTGGTTTATTCAAATATTTCGTACAATATATCAATTCTAATGAAAACTGACTTTTTTTTAATATATATATATATATATATATATATATATATTAGAGAGAGAGAGAGAGAGTAAAAGAGTTTTATTTTAGAAAAGTTAAAAATTGACTATTAACATTTAATTTATATTACTAAAACAAAGTTATTAAGTCATGTTGATAATACAATGAAATTTTACAGTAGGAAATTGTAATATAATGTCAACTGATCCTACTAATTCTAGGGTAAAGCATTAAATTCATCAGTGTTAAATGAAATTTATGGTCACATTGTATTTAGAGCTCACAAGTTGTTAAACTCTTGAAAATGATTAAGGGTTATAATTGAATAAATAAAAGAGCTTTCAAGAATGTAATTTTGCAATTTCTTGCAATTATTCAAAAAATAAAACGTAGCTCAGAGATATATTAAAAAATTATAGTATACATTCTCTCCCCCTCTCTCTCTCTTTATATATATATATATATATATATATATATATATATGTCGTGTATATGTATGTATGTATATTTTAAATGCGTTAATGTTGGTCAAATATTAATTCACACTGATAATATCTGCCACCGAAGACCAGCCAGTATTAACTCTAGATATAATGATAAATGAGTGAGATTATTACAAAAAAAATATTTATTTGCCAAAAATAATTTGAGGTTATTTATGATCGATGACGAGAATTTCGAGTAGAGATGACGAATGAGTCGATTGATTTAATTGAAAATAATAAATCATATTCAGTATAATGCAAATAAGGAGACTATATTTCTGATACATTTTGACCAGTCAGAAGTTTGTGTCAACAGTGCGAATATTTTTCCGAGGTTGACATTGACATTTCAATTATCTTCATATTAATGTATTGTCAATATATAAATGACAATATATATCAACGTTATCTTGAATTCAACATATATATGGATATCTATTAACATTTCATAATTATTGACGAATTTAAGGGAAACAAATCTCGAATAATGATAATGGAAAAAATAATTTATATTCTATCAGAACTTGTTGTGTCAACTGAACTTTTACATTTACTGAGCTTTAAAGGAAACTGATGATTATTCATTTCCTTCATTTCAGTTGTTTGAAAATTTCGTTAATTTACATAGAAACTAAATGAACTTTCTCATTATTTTATTTCTGTTATGTTAATGTAAATTAAAAGTTATCATAAACTTATATGAATAAATTAAATGTGCATAAAAATCTACATAAAACACTTCAATTTGCTGCTTCCTATATATATATATATATATATATATATATATATATATATATATATATATATATATATATATATATATCCTGTTTTTTATTGGATACTATTCGAATTAAAATTTTATTATTTTTGATTAAATTTCTTCGATGTAAATAAACCGGTTTAACATTTTTAATGGTAGTATTTTTAAATATAATTCACACTTTTACTACAGGATCTGAAGAAATATTTCATATTTAATTGAGAATATATGGTCAATAAAAATTATTATAATGTAAAAAAAGTAATAACTTTCAATTTCATAATTACATATAAAACAAAATGTATTAATTAAATCAAGTCCGTGAAAATTAATTTATGAAATAGAAATAACATCATAAAAATATTTTTGAATAGTTCACATAAATTTCTTTTTGTACATAAACCTATTTATATAAAACAGATATTTCATTCAATTATGTACATACTATTGAATCAAATAAATAAGGACACATTTTTATTATCTTTTAATGATTAATGGACAAATTGTTTTAATCCTTGAAAAAAAATGTGATTATTTAAATAAAAAGAAAAAAAATTGTTTTCGAATATTAAAAGTGAGTATACATAATACAAAATCAATAAAAATGATGTATTAACATTAATTAATGAAACCGAAATTAATTAAAAATCACCTAGACTATATATCAAAACCATCATAAGAGTAAGTAATATAAGTTGGATAGATGTTTATCTCTAGTTAATTTTTCGTAAAAATAGCATACGTTTTAATCAAGCCTTAAACAGCAATTAAGTCAATCGAATATATTCCTCTCCGTACATTACCCGGAAGCTACGGCACCCGGAGTCGTATACGTGTAAAACTTAAACAAGCGCCATAAGAGACAGCTGTTGCCGCATTTTAAATGTCGCGCCGCATAATTTTATGGCGTACTTGCGTCATGAAAAAAAATACGTCTCTCCCTCGAGCTTAAAAGCAAGCACACAGACCAAGTAAAGTCGAGTCGTGTTTGTTATCTTCGTTCAGTTCCGTACTTTCGTGCCGCTTTTTATGTCGAAAAGATAGACGCAATTGTTCTGTTTTATTGAAATGGCGTAAGCTTATAACTGTAGTAAGTAGTCTGTTACAGGGGGACGTAGCAGCAGTGCTTTATTAATAGAATTGTTCTTTATTGTAAAGACTGTCTTATATTGTTATGTGTTATAATTTAGTGGACGAGTGTGTATGTATTTATTTTCGATTCTTGCTGAAATTATTTCAGTAAAATGAATGTAAGTGGCACGTGTGGTGAAAGAAGATCATTTATTAACAAACAACACCCTATTAGAAACACTTTTTGCTGAATACTATTTTATCCCCTACATACAGTAACATGTTGTAAAAATATGAAAATAATTGAACATTTTATTATCACATATATATATATATATATATATATATATATATATATATATATATATATAAGTAAAGAAAAATTAATATAAAATTAAGAATCAACACACCCTGAAATATAATTGTTTTAATGCTATAAAAAATAATTGTGATAATTAAGAATCTGTCGACTAAGTACGCGATTATCTCTAATTTAATCTAAATCAGTTTCAAATTTGACGACAAATCAAATCCTGTAATACCTTGTAAAATCACCTTTAACATGTCCGAAATCAGATTTACCAGATAATCCGTGATATCCCCAAAGCCCTTACCGGCTGACTGATGCCTATTGTATTTACTGAAGCTTATGATTCAATCATGTTCGAATCTTTGAACGATTTCGTATTACTGTGTCTAAGAGAAATGAATTGTATAGTAAATGATCTGTTTATGTATTGATGTCTTTGTTGCACAATAAGATTATATATATATATATATATATATATATATATATATATATATATATATATATATATGTATATATGAGTGAATTTTAATATACAAGACTACATATTCTATATAGAGATAAATTAAAATAATTGAAAATGATGAATCGTAATTTGTGTATGATACAAATTAAATTTATTTCAAAATATTTTAACTACATTTAAATTATATATTTATTACCAATTAAATAATGACAAGTTGATTAAATATTTAATTAACATCTCATTTGAATTTTGTTTACAACAAATCATAATAAACATTATTTTTTTTATTTTTTATTTATATATTTATAATGACATTTTTTTATAATTAAATATTGTAGATAGATTTGTATTGAAATTTCTGACAGTCTGTTTAAAAAATATGGTAATTATAATTGTTTTAATTAATAAAAGAAAAATGTAAATTATTTATATATATTGTATTTTCTATTTTCAAAAAATACAACTATATAATTATTATAAGTATTAAACAATTTCTAGATGGAAAATATCAAGACTGAATGGAAAATGAATAGGTATCCTTTTCGACCACTGTTCACAATCAACTACATAAAATCATCCACTTCGATTTTTTTGTTCATTATAGCTCAAGGCGCAGTATGTCATAACCTTTTTGCGACAATAACTTTAATCTACGGTGAACTTTTCCACCTTCACCCTAAAGGTCATTGGGGGTTAATCGAGAAAGATTTATGGATTCGAGAATGATGTGCTCAGTAACCCTTTATTATACGGTGGTCTTGTGACCTTTACCAAACCATCAAGCTAGACTTTGATTCCGGTTTTACTATTGTTATAATAATTTTGTTTCGTTTTCAATATTCTTCGATAAAAATATATGGACAGTGAAACAACGATAATTAACACACACACATAAAATTCTCGAAATTACAAATAAATAATTTTAAAATAAAATTGAAAAAAGACAAATTTTAGTAGTATTTTTCAAGTGACAATAAAATCATCATAATAGTAAAAATATTTAAGTACAATATTAAATCCAGTCAAAAGAAGGATAGGAAAAAATTGTTGATAAATATAATAATTTAAATAAGGATAATATTTTATATTTATAATAAAAGAATGAAATCCTAATATAGGGTCATTCAAATGTAACGCCTAGATTTATGTTTTATTAAAAAAATGTGTATAGTTTCTTTTATTCTTTTTAATAAAACATAAATCTAGGCGTCATATTTGGATGATCCTATATAATAAATTTTATTCTTAAGCTATATGTATATATCATTTTTCAAATTTTATCACATTTTTTCCACCATATATCCGTTTGTGTTGTACATTCGTAATCAGTTTATGTATTGATTTTTAAGAGTTAAATTTTTATGTTATGTTGTTTAATAGCTGTCAAATTTTTACTAAAATATAAATTGGAATAAATGCTATCTCACTTACATAAAAATATAAGTTGTAAAATAATCTAAAAGATAATATTAAATCAGTAAAATATAAAAAGATTGTATTATTGTAGAATAAAATAACAATAAGAATTTTAATAATTTTATTTGTCGATATTCCAAACTAGTAAACAAAGTCATAAACAGTCTTTTTCATACATGCAGAGAATAGCACGAAATTTGAAAGTGATAATAAATACATTATTTTATTTTACACAAATGGATAAAGAACACGAAAATAATAATTATAAATTTTAATAACATGAAAAGAACAGTTTCTAATGTGTTTATTCCAAAAGAATTTCAACCGTCTTAGAAAGGAATTACAAGTGATTACAAATGAATGTATCTTTGTTAAAAATAGAAATGAAGGTGAAATCTCGAATAGAATTGAATGATTGACAACTATTATGTTCAATTTGAAATAGAACTTATCGATTCTTGTAATCAATTTGAAATTGAACTTTAACAAAAAATATTTTTTAGATGAAAATTTTCTGTTTTGAATTTGTTACTCGGAGATGTATGAATGAAAAAAATAACGAGTATTTGTTACACCTAGTTATACTATGTAAGTTCGTATAAAATGTGTATAAACAATAAATAAAAATATATTGTTAGTGAGGGTGTAACGAGATGATACATGCACGATTGCACAAACTGTACATCAAAGCAAACGCATTTACGTTTTATCAGAATGGTGTTGAGCGTCCGATGAGACATAACAACCATTAACGTACGGACCTCACACAATCACACGAGTTGGACACTGGAAGCGTGATCGAAATTGTTTCATATGTCATACGGTGACTCACGGCCAATGTCGCGTTGACCCTCTGTACGCTTTAGTGTTATTTTAATTCAATTCAATTTGGTCGTACACATATACACAGCAAGAGGCTGGCAAACCGATGCTGGGTGGGTGGTGCAGAGAAGCGACCAACTATTGCTGCCTTTCATACACACCTTGCTACTTTTTTATACTTACGACATGATACGGTTTTTTGATTGCGATCTAACCAACCACTGTATGACCACTGTTAATATTTGTTGATCATTAATTTAAAGCTGTTTATTCAAATCGTAAACTTTAATTCTTCGATATGTGTTTTTTTGTTCGGTGACGGTTAGAGTTTGTTTTCAAATCAAGGTTACTATCTTTTATAGGACAATGACATACATATTAGCAATCAATAAAATATGCAATCGTTATATGCATTCAGTACAATGAACAAACTAGTACTACGATAGAAATAGATTTAATTAACATAAGATTAAATCTAGAAGAATTTCTGATAATTTGAAAAAATCATTTTATACAAATCGATGTTTGTTTCATAGAAGTGTTTTTTTAAAATACATTTAAAAACGTTCTTCTGTGCAATAATGTCATTTCATCATTAATATACAGATGTAATTTCATTCATTGCACATTCTCACGCATTTATCACTCGATGACAACAACATGAGCATTGTTTAGACTGAATACAACACCCGCATATCCAAGAATGTTGAATCTCTTGTACTGGTTTCATTATTATAGGGTAGCGTTAATCTTATACGAATATATGTTGAATAGTGAAAACGGTACTTATTCCAGTTCCGTATGCCTTAAATAATAGGATGTTGTACGAAGACCGGTTTTGATTTGCATTCTCTCCATTCTTGAATATATATATATATATATATATATATATATATATATATATATGTATAAAGAATAGAATAATTACATTAAATAGATCTTTTAATATACAGAAAAATACATTTGTAACTATTAAACACACGAGCAGATGTTTACGTAAGATATTTAACAAAACATTTAACATGTAATATATGACGGAATTTTTTAATAGAGGCTATTTAGTGTTAAATAGCTTTAAGCAACCGACACAAATTGACAACAATATGTCGAACAAAAGGCTATAGTGTACGAGCAAACACCTTGAGAGGGCGTTTTCGAAACATAATATGACATTTTGCAACAAAGACTTTCAGACACGGGCGCAAATATGTTAAGATTTATATGGACAGTATTATATTTAACTACGGCTCTAGAATGATCGAACGAATGGCTTTTTCTTGTGTTGTATATCTGCGATTAGAGAACAAGGAATGAATGTTATTACTGCACAAAACCAAATGAAATCTATACAAACATATATAAATAAATATAAATACAATTACTGATTCAATATTGACTATATAAATAATATATTAAAATATATAAATATTTATAAACTGTTGTAAATATACAATTATATATATATATATATATATATATATATATATATATATATATATATAGAGAGAGAGAGAGAGAGAGAGAGAGAGAGAGTATTTAAATGTAATTGAATTTTTCTAACTTAAAAAAACATGTACTCCTATATAAAGAAAAATTTTTTTTAGGTTGGATAGAACTTTTAAAAGGGATTTAATTTAAAGTTCTATCACACTTAAAAAAATATCATATATATATATATATATATATATATATATATATCAATCAAGTGCTATATTATAAAAAATTAATCAGCATGACTATGAAAAAAATTAATAAATTTTTAATTACATTTTAGTTGTGCAATTCTTAATCAAAGATTTTATTTATTCTTCTCGTCCTAATTATTATTACAACACTTTTAAAAAGTACAAAATACTTTCTATTAAATTGATACTTGTTATTATTAAAATATATCAAATTATGAAATAGAAATAAAAATTAAAAGTAGTTAGATAAAAGAGATAGAATATGATTTGAACATTTTTTTATATTATTTTGTTATTAAAGTAGTAGAAAAAATTATAATGATTTTTTAAAAAATGTAAAATACATATATAATTCTGAGAATAATTTATATTAAATTTTCCTTAAAAAATACGAAAACAATAACAATTAAAGACAATTTTAGCTAAAAACTCTCCATTTAATATACAGTTATATTATTTTATACAAATAGAACAGCTTATTTTATACAATTTATTATTATACATGTAAAAAATTCTTGTACGCCAAAATTGAAAGCAATAAATCTTGAGTTTTGAGTATATTAAATTGCTGTTAAAAAATATTAAGACAATTTTATAAAATTAAACGATATAAAAAAATATTAATTTTAATTTGTATTGAAAAAGGACTATTAAATTTAGTAATTTGTAATTGAACATAAATTTCTAAAATATATATATATTTATTATTAGTTTCTATAATTATGCCAAATTATTTTATTAAAATATATTTTAAAAATCAACAAATTTATTTTGCAATTATTTATATATGTGTGTACTGTAGTAATTAAAACATAATTAATATTATTTTCAAAAATGGTATTGAAACATTTCCTTAAACTAAATAATTAATAATAAAAATCGAAATCCGTAAATAAAAAACCTAATACAAAACTAAAACTCTGCATCAATTGTCGAAAAAAGTAATATTCACGCTTTGATGTTAAATAACTGTGGAAAGTAATGCACAAGTTTGCTCTTGCATAAACCTATTATACTAGTAATTTGAAGAGGGTTGTGATACGTGACAAACAGAACATCAGAGACAAAAGCACTCGAGTCGAGAGAGGCTCAGCCTTTTTGCGATCTTTGCACTTTGACACGATCGCTAATCTCTGTTACAATCGTCGATGGTACTGCATCTCTATATAATACACGTACATACACCGATAATGTTTTGTAATATCGATACAAGGTTAATGATTGTCAATGATACGTTACCATCGTTTATTGAATTTTTTATAAATATGCGAAATATAGGCCATTCTGTTAATCAGTTATATTAGATCAATAATTTATTTTGTAATCTCTTTGATGTTAAATACAAATTTCATTTAATTGAAATTGTAATTTAGAAAAATAACAAACGATTTTTTAAATTATTGTACGTCTAATTTTAATTCACATTTAGTCATTATTTTAAAAATGTTAACAAAAAGTATTTAATTGTTAATAAAAAAAGTATTTTAATTATCTATTCTATTTACCACAAAAAATTATGCGGTATACTTAAATAGGTTAACGAGTACTGAACATCTTTAACGAACAGATGTTTGTCTTAAAATAATTAGACGTTTCAGACTTGGTAGTTTTTTTTTGTTAGTTTGCATAAATTTTAAAGGATTTTTACAAAAAATATTTTTTCTAACTGAATAATTAAAAAATAGATTATTTACCAATGTACGATTATATTATAATTATATGTCTCAGTAATTATTTTTTGTGTTATATTATTTTTTTATTATGATATTAGAAAGATATTAATAAAAATACAATTTGGAGTTTTAACAATCTTTTTTCCGATTTTTATAATTATTTTTATAAAAATGTTTCGAAAGATTTAAGTATTAATTTTTTTTATCTTCTGAAAAACTTAGTATTTAAATTTTTCAATTATATATATATATATATATCTATATATATATATATATGCATGTTATTTGAGATAAAAAAAAATTTCATTTATATTTGAAATTATAGAACTTAACCAATTATTTATAAAGTTAATAATAGAAAAATATATTCTCAAACTTATATAAATCGTATAAAAATTAATATTTTATAAAAAGAACATTTTAGTATAGAAAAAAGCCTTAATATAGAATTTTCTATATTAGTTTTACTTTGGCCTTGTTTATAGAATACAAATATATGTACTTTGTTATAAATGAATTTATCTTAGAATGAATACATACATAAATAGTATTCTGTAAAACGTATAAATTATTTTCAATCTTTCAATATTGTGTTGAAATTTACATACTTTACATTAACGATAAGTAATCATAGACTGCTAATATTTGACTTATCATTGACCTTTGTTTATGTATCCATTTATTTGCTATAAATATTGGATCAATTATCTACATTTATATACTGAATATTGTTTGATAAGGAATTTGAACTTTGACTCTTCATGTCATATTTCTTTAATCCACATTTAATAAATTTGTATTTAAATTCGAAGATCTTCATAATAGAGTATTGTAGTAATAAATGTGTGTTTATGTGTGTGTACATACATATATATATATATATATATATATATATATATATATATATATATTTATATTTAAACATAAAATACTTGCGTATAAAATAGTATATAAAGTAATATGTTCCATAAATTTCAATATAAAAACCATTAATAACAAATTGGTTATTAATTTTATAGCGTTTTTATGTTAATAAAACGATTAGCATTTTCATTGTTTATTAAAAAATATATAATTACGTAAATGTTTTTCTTGACAAATATATGCATATATATATATATATATATATATATATATATATATATATATTTACATACATACATATACACAAATAAATATATACATGTCTAGAAAATACATCTCGTTAATATTAAAATTCAAAAGATTAAGAAATAAATTTTTATGGTGAATATAAACATTTAGAAAATATGGAACTAATTTTATTAAATAATAGCTACAAAATATTGAATCGTGTAAAAATTAAAATATTTACATAAATATAAATGTTATGTACTTGAAAATAAATATTCAATTTTTTCCCATTAATTTTTTGAATCATAATGAATATGTAATGATTGTACAAGAAATATTTATGAAGACATATTAAATATATATGAACAAATAAATTTCAATGTGTAAAGAGTTGAGGTTAAATTATGATTTAAAAATATAATTGAGTTTTTTCGTAGTCGTAATCCAATAAAATATATATGTACATAGATAATGGGAATCGATTTACGTGCTCAATAAAAATAAAAATCAAGTACAAACGTAATCAAACACGAGTAGTGTGATATGTTAGGTTCTAGTATTAGGTCTCAAATGTGGTTCCCCTTATCGTCACTCAATCACTTCAATTTAATTTAAAATGGGGTTGTAACATCCAATGTATATATATATATATATATATATATATATATTTGAGATCTCAACCCTATTCACCCACATATATATAATCATTCAAATAACTTTATATGTAGATCATTGATATTATAAGATAAGTTACGAGATAAGCTTAGAAAAAAATAATATCAAATAAATTTTAGCAAAGAATTATTTTAAATAGTAACAAAATTCTTCTTGTTTACATTTTTTAAAAAGTTTTCCTCAAAAAAATAAGTAAAAATTTTTTTTCCCCAATATTTTAAATTACACACACATATTTATATATAATGTAGGTTTGTCATGCTATATAAAATTAATTGCTTCTATTAAACTATTTATCAATAAATTATTCTATTTACATAAAATTCAAGTAATGTAATAAAATTGTTCTTATCTTTATATCAAAAAAACATAAATCATTATATGTTTTACTAACACAGAAGTTGTAGGCGATTAACCTAAATAATTACAAGATAAAACTATTCAAGCGTGGGTTAGATTTGATTGGAATTTTGATAATATTTGTAATTTAACGACTTATCAAAAGCAGATGTTCATATCGCCTACGCAATAGTTTTGAAACAGACCTGTTTTTTTAAAGGTTTTATTTAAAAAATTACATAAGTTTTCTTAATTGAAATAATATTGATTTAATGAAAGACTTAAGATCGATAATCATTTATTATATACATTAAATTATCTTTCAAGTAAATTACATGACGTATAAAGGTCTTATTAATTCTGTACACACACAAATATGTATAAAAATATATAATATATTTGACATTCTTTTGGAATAACTGGAATTTTTTAAATAAATAAAAAAAACTTATCTACACAGTCAACAGTGTTTTTCCATTAATATCAAATTACATATTATTCACATACGAACTGATTTATTTGATTAATAATTTAATGACAATCCTATAAATTCAATTTTCTTTATAAAAAAAAATATTCTAATTTTGTAAATTTCTCATACTACTTTCTTAATGATTTTTTATTGATCTGTCATGTTAGTAATTTTTTTTTTTACTTAAAATAAAATTCATGAGAAAAATAACTAAGAAAGGTTTTATTTACTTATTATTCCAGAAAATTATTACTTATAATTTTTTTTTCAAATCAATGGGTTTTTTCTTTTAAAAAAATCATTCCTTGTTTGTTATTTAAAACTATTTTAATTTATAAATTTCAAATTGTTAATAATTTTTAAAATGTATGATTTTTTAAAAAAAAATAAATCTTGCCTAAAAAAACTAATATAAAATCATTGGTTACGATCATTGCGTGAAGACCTAGAATGAAGAACAAACGAACAAAATACATTGATACGCAAATACAACTGGAGGGATGGATGTACGCATGCGGTGACGATATGTGATTTTAGCGTTTTGTTCGAGCAGTTTGTTAGCTTAGTCGCCACTTGCATCATCCCCTACATTCATTCATTCGCTTCGAATTAAATCTACAATTGTCTCTTTAGACATCGGAGTCAACGATAACACAGATACGGATATCAAAACTATAATACTATATGTTTCCTGTATCCTTGTATAATTTCAATTTCAAACACTGGAATGAGTTTTGTTAGTAAGAAGTTTTCATACAAGTGACACTAGAACCAACAGTTGTTTTATATATTTACTTTCTATTGAATTTTTAGTTAACAATTTCTACGTAAAAGGTAAAAAATGCAAGAAGATGTATCAATGGAAGTATAATTTGAAAATAAGTTATTTAAAAAAATATATTAGGACAATATGTTAATTATTACCTTTGATAACTGTAGTGGGTAATTAAAAATTTAAATAAAACTAAAAATCTGCAGAAATAAAAAAGATATATTAAAAATTAAACATATCTGAAATTTATTCAAATTATCAAAATTATTTAAAATATTTCTTTTATAAAATATGACAATTTTATAATATTTTTCAATTTTTGATTATAGCTTAAATTAATTTTGTATTTAGTATAAAATATTTTGTATTAAATAACATAACTGGTATAGAATAAAAATTTAAAAAATAGTTTTATAAAAAGAGGTAATTAGCAATAATGAAAAAAAAACAATATTGTTATTCATTAATTCTATTATATTATATCTAATTGAAATTTAACAAAATATAAAACTTTAGTATTCGAAAACTAAATTTACAAAACCCCATGTAAATTTCTTAAAAATAAAAAATAATAGCTAAAATTCTTAGAGACATTATTTATAGAATACTGATATATGTAGACTATATGAATTATAAAAAAGAAATTGAAAATAGTCAAAAAATTTTCTTTAAAAAAAATCCATATTATGGAAATGTTTATGCAGATATGAAAAATCAATCAAAATAAAAGATTTAAAACTTGAAGAAAAAAATTAAAAATTAAAGAAATTAACTGATTAAAATGTTGTTATAACAAAATATTAAAAAGTAATAATAAAAATAAATTAATTTAATATATCCGAATGAAAAATAAGTTTATTTATAACCAAAAAATTATAATAAATTTTTATTTCAATATATGAAGTATATAAAAAAGAGCAATTTTATTATTAGATTCATTTATATTTTTTCAAATATCTTTCACGTTCGTTTACTCTTATTACTAACAATACAAGGCAAAAATTATGCTACCAAAAAATACTCCCTTACGAACATCCCCTGACTAGGTTTAGTACTACCACAAAGGTTCACGCATGTACATATAAGAAATACATATAAGTACAGACTAGCACGTGGTTAGGGAGAGAATAGATTAGACTCGTGGTCACAATGTGTGCATTGATTTTTATTATATACATAAATCTATACACCCACCCTTAGCCTACTAACCCTCGATGCAAAAGAAAGCACCCTAGTGACGCGTCACGTCTATCAAATTTTGTTGTCATCTTGTGTGAAAAGTGAAACTAATTAAATACCTTCGGCTGTTTATTTTGCATCCTAGCTGACATGAAATTCGATTCTTTAATAACACTATAATTATTATTTATACATATGCCATGTAATAAAACTTTAGGTAAACATGAAAAAATAACATTACGATGTTTTTTTTATAAAATGTTTGAGAACTTATTATTACTTTATATGAACTAATATTTGTTGAAATGAAATTTATATACTGGATTTTTTTATTTTGAATAATTTTATATATTTTTTATTTGTTAAAACTTAAATAATTTCAAATTTTATTTGCGTAAGTAGTTTTAAACTTATTTACAAAACGTTTTAAAATTACACTTTTAACATATTTTTAAATAAAAAAATAGATTTGTAACATCTTTTTAGAATTACATAGATTTGTTATTTGCAATTATTTATATTATTTTAAATCAATAAACATACTAATTATATCTGTTAATAAATTCATTAAACAAATATTTATTAATGGTTTGTTTTTTAAACAAAAATAGAAAATTGATTGAAAAAATATAACAATATTTTTTAAATAATAAATAAAAATATTTTTTCCAAAAAAGATCTAAATATTATTTAGTGTAAAATTATTACTTTTCATGTATACAGAAATATGTCAGTATTTTAATATTTTTATTTCTTTAGTTATATACATATGTGAATATTAATAAATATTTAGTGATTTGTTGCAAATTATCCAAATTTGAAATATATAAAAATGACACTATTATATAAAAACATACAACAAGAATTAATTAATCCTGACTAATATATAAACAATTTCAAAATTTAAAGAAACTGTTGAAAATTATTGTTGTAAATAAAGAACAATTATGTATATTTTTTTATTTATTAAATCTTAAATAATTTAAATTAATGTGTAAATAGTTTTAAACTAATTTGCATCTTAAAATTTTACTTTTAACATTTTTTAATAAAAAAATAGATTAAAATAGACAAAACATTGTTATTGAAAATGATGTATATTTGTTATCTAGAATCATTTTATTTCTTTAAATAAATAAAAATAATAAATTTACTGTTAACAATTTCATTGAAAAGAATTTGTTAGTAACATTTTTTTTTAAAAAATGTAGTGTGTATATATATATATATATATACACTAATTAAAAATATATTATGAAATATAAAATAGATACATTAAAAAAAATTACTATAAAAAAATAATAGCATTTAAAAAATATTAAAGAACATTTTAAAAATTGAAGTGAAATGATAAATAAAATTTATTAACAATTACACACCCACACACGTTCCTGTGATAATTTTTTAAAATATTACAACTGACTCGTGTATATCATTTTTATACGATTTAGATATTAATCAGTTATAAAAAAATCGAATTATTTATTAAAAAAACTGGTTGAATATTTTCGTCGGTGTAAATGAAACTTTTGAGATAATACTAATTTGCATACATATCGGGTACCGTTTGCTGCACATCTTTTGCCATCATGACGCTTATATTCGGGGGTGGTACGTATGGGACCACAACCCTTGCTTCTATACTTGACGCCTTCTATTGATTTTGTTTTAACCCTAAGTGTAATGAACGTTGACCGAAACTAATATGATTATGGCTTGGTTGTGTATTCTTTATATTTGTTACAACCACTGTGAAGTGATTCTATTTTTAATCTAAATGTCGGTATGCTTTGATGGAAAAAAATACTTTGATATTTCAATTCAGCAAAAATGTATAAAATAATTTACGAACTGTTATGAAATTTGATTTTTCGTAATTTAGAAACCAAAAAACAGGAGATTTACATTTTTCATAATTTCGAAATTAAAAAAAAAGTATTAAAAGAAACTTCCTTTTCAATTTTTAGACTTGGCTATTTTCATCCTCGTGATAAAACCTAGAAAAAATAAAGAAGGAATGAGAATGATATATTACAATTATATATATATATATTATTTATCAAATACAAAAAAGCATATTAAACGCACACTCTTTATAAAAACATATAAATAACAAATTCGTACAAAGTCTATTACAAGATACCGTAACCAATAAATCTATTACTTTAGATAGCAGTCAAATACAATAGGAAATTAGTCATGTTTAGGAGCTGCAATCTGTCTCATCCCTAAACCATGGATCTCCGATTTACCTACTTATAATTCAGACAGAATGATTTAAGATACATCGCATATAAAAACAAACAGGTACAAAATTAAATACAAACATTACGTCTTTCTTTATCGTACAATAAGAGCATATCTGTTCTTTATCAAAAGCAGATAAATATATTTGAATGCTGCTGTTGTACGTCGAAGAGGGAAAAAAACGTAAGTAAAAATAAAAGTCCACTCAAATATTCACCCCAGAGAAGAATACTTTTTTTCTTGTTCTCGTGAACTTCATTGTGATTTATATGGGCTTGTAAAGACAGTTCTTGTCTAGTAAGTGTGAACGGACGTAGGGTCAGCGGAAGAAAAAAAGTTTTGCAGTTAGAGATTAAAGAAAAAAAAACAATGGAAATCTCTTTGACATATAAGTGATTATTTCTAGATCAGACGAAGACATGTGGTTCTGACAAAAAGATTTCGATGATTGGTGTTTAAATATAAATTTATATCCATAAAAAATCATTTCATCGATCGATCGTTCTATTTGATAAAATTTAAACAATGTATTTTAATTATATATATGAAATTATGTTTTCATAAAACTACAACATAATCTTTTTAAGAAGAATGAGTGATTCTAAAACCAATAACAATGAATAAAATTCATGACGCAAATCAAACAGTGCATTCAATCTAATCATCGTAACGAATTCCAGACATAGTGTAAATAACAAACACAACGTCATTTTTATATCACGTAAACACTTCCCGGAATAAAAATATCTCCTGCAATAAAAACATCGAGAATATAAGTACAGTTCTGAGAACTTAATGACTATTACGCCATATCTCTACTTCAATCGCAATTTTGTCACCTGCAGCATATGATTTACGGTACAGGAATGACTTGGAATTTTATTAAGATTTGACGATGCTATAAAACATGTCATTTCTTCATACTTTCTCTTAAGATTATTATTTCATATTATATGAACTTTATATATATATAGTTAAAAAGATAATAAATTTATTAAATCGTATACAATATAATAAATACTACTGCATATTTATTGAAAAGAAGTTAATTATACAATAATTCATTGCATTGCATATTTAAATATTATTTAATTAAATAACTCATATTTTATTAATAAAATACAAGTTAACTTTTCTGTAATTAATAATTTATCATTATTTTTTACAATTATTGTATAAACACGGAATAAAATGAGAAAAAACACATAATACTTATATGCATATATATATATATATATATATATATATATATATATATATATATATATATACTTAATTTTATATCATTTTAATGTTCAGAGAAATAATTTTATATTCTTATACTCCCAAAACAATTTCAAGTCTGGATGTGTGTAAATATTTTTTTTTATTTATATTTTTTTAACTTGAAAAGTACTAAGTGTTTGTTATTTCTCTATTATAGACTAAGTACTTTTTATATTAATAATTATAAATTGTAGAAAATGGTGAACATTTTGAAATAAATATTTGTAATTTAAATTAGAATTTTTTTATATCCCAAAAACAGAATAAAATATGAATATTTCGTATATCTTGTGAAAACTTCAAGAAATAAATAAAAAAATCAATTTATAATAAAAGTTTAAATGATATTTTCTATTTCAGTTTATATGAATTATTAAATTGTAGAGATAACAAATTCAACTTAGTTCATATCACAAGAATCCAAACCATGTCTCTAAATAATAAATTAATATTTTCAACATTAAAATAACTGATTTAATAAAACTTGATACATACGAGGTCGTTTGATAAGTCCGTGTAAATTCCGAAAGATGGCACCACTGGTGCATATCGAGGTTATTTTTAATTAGTAGCACCTCTTGGAAGAACACACATCAAGTTTCAGCCATATCGGTCTATTCCTTTGTGTTTGACAATCGTTGGAATCAAGGAAATTTGATTGTCAAATAATGGACAAAAAGAATTTCGCGTGTTGATTAAACACTACTTATTAAAGACAAAACGCCTCAGGAACTAAACAGAAGCTTTAAACATTATGGTGACTATTCGTGCGGTTTATAAGTGGTTTCAAAATTTTCGGAGTGGCCATATGAGCACAAGAGACGTTGAACGTTCTGGACGCCCTGTTGAGGTCACCACTCCAGAAATCATTGATAAAATCCATGATATGGTGATGGATGACAGAAGAGTGAAAGTGCGTGATATTACTAGTGCTGTAGGCATCTCGTGTGAACGGGTACATAATATTTTGCACCAACATTTGGACATGAAAAAGCTATCCGCCATGTGGGTGGCGCGAATGCTCACGATCGACCAAAAACGAGGTCGTGTGAAGTGTTGCAAGAACGGTTTGCAGCCGAAATCCGAGGACTCGTCGACGTGAAACATGGATACATCACTACACTCCTGAGACCAAAGAGCAGTCTAAACAATGGGTTATGTAAAAGAGGCTGGGAAGGTTATGGCGACTGTCTTTTGGGATTCGCAAAATAATCTTATCGACTATTTGTCCATTACAATATTATTCATTGTTATTGGATCGTTTGAAAACCGAGTTCCAAGAAAAACGTCCCCGATTAGCCCACAAAAAAGTCCTCTTTCATCACGACAACGCACCTGCTCACACCTCAGCAGTTGTGGCCGCAAAACTAATGGAAATAGGGTTCCAAATCGTTTCACATCCCCCCCATTCTCCAGACTTGGCTCCATCGGACTATTATTTGTTCCCTAATATGAAGAAATGGCTTGCGGGAAAAAGATTTTATTCGAACGAGGAGGTGATTGCAGGAATGAATGACTATTTTACAGACTTGGACAAATCCTATTATTCGGAAGGGATCAACAAACTAGACCAGCGTTGGATGAAGTGTATAAGCCTAAAAGGAGACTATGTTGAAAAATAAAAACGATTTATTCAAAAAAATGAAGCAGTTTTTATTTTTACACGGACTTATCAAACAATCCTCGTACATGCTAATAGACGAATTTCAGTTTTCAAATTCTACTTTAAACTACGTTCTATCTACAATTTTTTACACGTGCACTAAAAATTTTATTTCAACGAAATTCTGTTCAAAGACTATTCTACATTATAATATTCCTACTACTTGTTAGTAGGCAGTTTCTAGTAGCGTACAGCTATTCTGTAGAACGTATACCACGAGTCGGACGTGAAATGTAAAACAGTGTTATGTAAAAGAGGCCGACCTCAAATAAATTACGATAGTCACAAATCAGCTCTTCGCTTGACCATACACACTACTTTATGAATACTCGTAACGAATAGATCCGTTCGCATGTTTGTTTAATATTTTTGTTATAAAATAAATTTAATCTTATTGAGAATTGTCAGTATATTATATAAATCTATATAGATATTTTCTGGTCTACACTATATTTGAAAGAAAAAGATATTAAAATAAATTAAAACGTTTCACTGAAATTTATGCATACCTAATAACTCGTTGAAGGAGGCAATATGTAATCTTTAATTTTCACAGTAATCAGATTATAATTATTTATATATATATATATATATATATATATAAAAAATATGTTTATGATGAATCTTAAATGTATTTATCAAAAAGTGTTTAATTATGTCATGAGAAAACTATGTAAGAAAACGTAAATAAACATTCTAAAAAGACAAAAAAATGAATATATTAGATTAGTGTATAATCGTGAAACCATTTAATTTATTCACTTTTTTGTGATCGCAAGAATTTGTGGATATTTTCAGAACTGAGGATATACTGAATACATTTAAAAAACATACATCTTCGTTGTATATAAATAAAGTTGCTAGGAATCAGTCGTTATTTTATTTTTGCAGAATTTTTTTTTAATTAGCACAATATTTTTAAATTGCAATATATAAATATATATACTAAATCATCTCTATATTTAAATTATAAATAGAATTGAAAAACAGATAAAAAAACAAATAATTTATAATCCATCTGAAGTTTGTAAATTAATTTGCATCATTTTTAAATAAATAAATTTTTGGTATAGTTTTGGTTCGTTATTTTTATTTATATAAGTTTGTTATATCTGTTATTATTGAATTTATTCATTACTATGCTGTTTATTGTAGTTGACTATCTTTATATTATTTATAGAATTCTAGGAAAATCAATATATAAAATAATTATCTAAGAAATAATCAACCAAAATTGTATATTATCTATATATAATTTTTAAGTGTGTGTTCAGAAGTATGTGTGTCTGTAATATATATATATATATATATATATATATATATATATATATATATATATATATATATATATATATATATATATATATATATATATTATTAAATGAAAATATTTTTTTCCATTGTGATAATATCTCATTCACATTATTTTCTAACAATTACAAATTATTTACTGATTTTATATACTATATATATATAAAATATATAATCATTTGTATATACATAATCAGGTATTTAATGTATTTTTTTAAAAAAAGCAAATAAGCTAAAATTTGAAAAATAACCTGAAATAAATTGGTACATTTTTTTAACATTATTCTACATACACCACACACACATATACATACACACACAATAAAACATGTGCAAAATTTCAAGTATTGACTAAAAAAAGTCAATTAACATAAAATTACAATTTAACTGATTATCTTAAGTTTCATTTATTTGCCTATTAATCATATTTTTTATCTATTCTTTTTGCTTAGAAAACAAAGATAATAATTTTTTTTTCATTCATGCCATATCTAATCACTCACATTATCTACGGTGATAGACTCGTAATTGACTATTATTGATACAGAAATGTTTTTAATGAAGATTTTATTATAATTTACGTAACTATTAAAATGTTAATGACGTTGTTATTTAATTAATTAAAATGATAATATCACTAGTATTATTGATTGACTCGATAAACATTTGAAAAATAATTAGAAATAATGATATATATTAAAAAAAAATGTAATAATTATGAAAATAACAAAATATAGAGAAGATTAGAATTTTATATTAAGATCTTTAATATTTCTTTAAAAATATTTTTATTTATTTGTGTATTTTTGATTCTAATGTACTTTTTCTCATAATATATATATATATATATATATATATATATATATATATATATATATATATATTACACACACATATATATGGTCATCCAAATGTAACGCCTAGGTTTGTGTATTATTAAAAATATAAACTATACATATTTTTCTATACACATGTTTTTTTTCATAAAACACAAATCTAGGCCTTACATTTGGATGATCATATATATATATATATATATATATATATATATATATATATATATATATATATATATATATATATATATATGTGTGTGTGTATGTGTGTGTGTGAATGTATGAGAGAGAGAGTTTTATTATTATGTGTGTTTTAAAATCATATACCAATATTGGTGCAACAAAATGCTATTCTTCAATACATATATAAAATTAAGACGAAGGTCGTTTGATAAGTATGGTAAATTTATTTATTGTTTAATTTAATTTAATTAAATTTTTCAATTTAGTTTTTCTTACTTTTTTATCATACTTATCAAACTACCCTCGTACTTTTTTAGTGTTATTTTTTCTTAACTTTTAAACTCAATGAGCAGTTTAACTGCTGATGTAATTCAAATACATCCCTAGAAAATTGAACACACATGTAATAAAATATGTGTATGAAGAATATGTATATAAATATATATATATATATATATATATATAATATAATCTTGATGGAATAAACAAAAATAAAAAAATGACCCTTAGGGTCAACAGAAGCTTAATATTGCACCGATTAGAGTCGAATATCCCCGACGAGGTACATCTGGCACAGCACGCCATGATCCTGGCACCGAACATGCGGTGGGAGGTACGCGAAGAGATTTAAACACCTCGTACGAGCGTGCATTGTCTCCGCGACACGCCGTTTCACGTGATTTAGCGCTCGTCTTATACACGCCGGGCCGTGTCGCGACGACAGGGTGTCTCTTCTGCCCTGTCGGCAGCCACAACGTATCCTCCTCATCGAGGTCGTGCACAAAAAGAATAATATATAATGCGATGCTAGGAATTTAGGAAATGTGTGTGTCTTGAAAACGTGGCGTTTCCTCAGCTGTGTGTAATATAAATGGCCACGGATTTATAAATAGTCGAAAACTGGTCTAACAAAGACAATAAATTGAGCGAGTAAACAGGGATCTGATCTGATTTATTCAGGATTAACGGTAAATAATCGGTTTTTATTTTTAAAATGAAAAAATAAACGAATCCATGATCTACTTAACTATTATTATTCATTGTCAAAGTACAAAAGAACGTTGCTATGAAGATTTTTTTTTTTTGTTACAATGTATGAAATCAACCCATATTCATAATATAAATAACTATGATTAATTACTCATAGTTTAAGGCGTGTCAGCATCCAAGGCTAATAATACTCTTTAAATTTAATTTAAAAATATATTTTGTAATTATTTTCCAAATCAAATTTAAATATCATATCTTAGAAATAATTGTAATAATACTACAATTTTGAATTGACTGTCTTCAGTTATAATTAATTTCTGTTTTTAATATATTTTGGAATTTAATATAGATTTATCAATAAATCTGAAAGTATTTATTATAAATCATTGATATATTTAATTTTAAAAAAGGTTATTTTTTAAATCTTATTTTCAATGATTTCAAGGTGTAGTCTTTGAACTATATTTTTTCTCTAGTTTATATATATATATATATATATATATATATATATATATATATATATATATATATATATATTCATTTGTATTGTAATATCTATTAGACCTGTCCACAATCACAAATATATCAATAAACTTAAACGATGTCTGCTACATAAAAAAGATCGTTCTAGTTTTGAATAATTATATGTAGTTCAGCTATTTTAATTAATACGTCAAGCATATATATTACACATTATTATGCCTATTAAGTTATGTTATTAATTGGAACAAACTATCTATTTAAATCTATTAATTGAAAAAAAATATACTCTTTCTTTTAACTACTAATATATACATTAAGGCGCCGCAATAAATTACAACTGTAGATTTGATACAATGAATATATTAAAGAGAATCCACATATAAATTGATCTTTTTAATGTTTAAAATAAACACGAGAAGAAAAATGTACTTTTATCTATTGACAAAAATACCGGTTAAAATACCTGTTTAGAATTATGCAAAATATATTATGTATCACAAGAGAATTAATCATATTATATACATACATATATATATATATATATATATATATATATATATATATATATATATATGTGTGTGTGTGTGTGTGTGTTTCTATATAAATCATAACTTAAAAGTGATAACATGTTTTAATTAATATTATATATATGTAAAAGGTATTTGTAAGCTCGTAAAAAAGAGTTGAATTATTTATCACATGTGTAATATATATATATATATATATATATATATATATATATATATATATATATATATATATATATATATATATATATATGAAGTAAACACTAATTTTATATTCCAGTTCTAAGAATTATAATTATAAAATATCAAATTAAATTGTAGAAATTTACAATCATTGAAAGTTTAACTGAAATCAGTAGTTAATTACCGAATAATTACTTTTGAATTGTTAATTTATATATTTAATCTAGCAATGAGTTTTTTAACTGTGTTAATAATTATTATTTAAGAATTTCTGTTCTAATACGAATTGAAATAAGTATCTTCATTATTTAATTAAATTTATTGTTCGTAATTAAACGCTCTTTGAATTTTATTTAAATTAAATCCATTTAATTATAATACTGATATGAATAATTTTTAAAAATTCATATAAAAATGATTTTTATGTATATACAAAATCTGTTTTTAAATTTAAATTCAGAAATATGAATATGATGTTTTTAAAAAAGTTTTGAGTTTCCTTAATTAATATTGATAACTAATAAAGTATAGAAAATAAACAAAAACTTAATATTTATACTTGTATCGAAATTTAAATAGTAAATAAATTTATAGCAACAAATTATTAATTTAGTAATTAATTGTTTCAATTTTATTCAAAAACTTCTATAATAAGTAATAAATAAAATTTATCAATGTAGCTATATTCAATGTCTTTTTAAATATCTATGTTTTATTCTAATGTTATTGACTAAAAATTAATATTTTATAAATTAAAATACTAATTAATGTGCAATCACGAACGTAATATACGTAAATAAATAATACATATGGGTACACACACATATATGTATTTATATATAACTTCATTTTTAATTAATAATATGCTTTTTTATTTATTTAAGTAATTATACTAAAATTCCATCAAATACCGTAATAATATTGAATTTATATACAGTTAAGTTTGCAAGATTTAAATTTTATAAATATATGTGAATAACATTTCGTAAATTTTTAATTATTTATAAAAATAGGGTTACTAGCAAAAAAAATAACCTGAAAATTATATTTTTGTGATTTGAAAGAAACTTAATAAGTAATTGTTTTAATAAATAATAATATATATTTTGTATTTTCTATAGATTATTGAGTTTTTTTTAAAAGAACATTTATATTATAGTAATTCTTCTTAGAGACATTTTTACAGTTATAGTAAAAGAAACTAATATATATATATATATATATATATATATATATATATATATATATATATATATATATATATATATATATAAGGCATAGATTAATAGATAAATATTTTACACGTATATGATTTTTAACCAAAACAAAATGTTTAATAAATTCCAATGTTCCGATCTAATACATGACGAACGAGTATCACACAACACGCACAAAAATACATACACCGAAAAAAATGAACATACACACATACACACACACACACATACGTATACATGACAGAGCTATGCAAGAAGAAGCAACACGAGATGGTTCACAGTTGTAACAGGCAATCGTGGTCGCGGCCGCGGTAAAACCTGCTTGAACTCGACGACCTCGTGGCCTCAGCATCACCGGCCGAACGCCGACCGCCTCTTTTTGCTCTTACTGAAGACTTCGTTCCTTCCTCGTGCTCATCACTGCCGCGTGCTGCTCATACCCCCGTACCGCACTATACACCGTTCCGCACAAGAACAACACCATCATCATCATCATCATCATCAACAATATTGCCGTGAGCACGGGAACCGCATATATTATGTTCTGTATCACACGAGTTCTAAATACGTCACAGTTTCTCACATACACATTATTTTTTTCATTTACGAATCAGATTTTATTTGAAATTTAGTTTAGATTATTTATATGCATTCATATATATATATATATATATATATATATATATATATATATATATATATATATATAAATACAAATTATAAAAAATATTCCTATTAAACTTATTCCAATTTTAATACCTTTCATTACACCTTATTTTCCTTTTTATTATTTATTAATATTCTATCGATGGTAGAAATTTTAAATATACATACATACATACATACATACATATATATATATATATATATATATATATATATAAATGTATGTACATAATAAAAAATACATTGCGTGTTGGATATATTAATTTTTTTCTGAAATAAATTTCAAACAATGATTTAAAAAAACAAACATATACCTGCTATATCTTTAACTACTAGCTTAATTGGTAAATTCTAACATTTCTTTAATTATTATATAATTAATATTTATTTAATTATTATATTTCTTTATTTACTAAATTATTTTAGTTTCAGTTTCAACTTGAAAAAATATTAATTCAAAACTTTCTAATAACACTAACTAGAAATAATAGTTAATATTTTTTATTTATTTTTTTTTACAAAAAAAATATACAAAAAATATTCACTGAAGAAATTATTTTTTTTCTAATAGACTAATGAATGACTTAATAAATCAAATCTATTAGTTTATTCTTTAAATAAATATTTTTATTTATTTAAATTTCAGTATTTGTTTGAGGACAGATTCACTCTAACACAAATAACTTACTCATTCCCAAAATATCATTAAAATTTTATATTTCCATTAATCATTTATTGTTAATTTTATTTGCTTAGAGCTTATGTGAATTTCATCCAAAAATTTTATAAAGCAGCGATCTAACAATGATGGTAATGACCATCGAAATGTATCAACTCCTAAACTGATACATTTTTTTAAAAAAAAAAATAACAATAAGTAATTATTGAACATTTTTATAAAATTTTCAGTGTTTGAGATGAGTGATTCATCTGTGTTAAAATGCAAAATGTCATTAAATAAAATTGAAAGACAGTCAATATTTTATGTTCGTAAACTTAACGTTTAAATCCAAATATTACACAAACACACACATAGAGTTTGTTGTACGTTAAACAATGCAAATAAATAGACAATGAATATTGGTATATCCACAAAGAAAATTTCAATAGTTTTGTTCAGTACAAGTTTTATATACTAAATAGTATTTATGTTTAAATATGATTATAAAATAATTATCATTATCTTTTTATCTGGAATCGTGTCAAATTTTGTTTACAAATTTTTGAAATATATAAATATTTATTTTCAATTAAATTATGCATAAAAGATTCTTCTTGGGAGTATAGAAAGGGCTAACATAATTTCAGTAAATAAATTACAAACAAACATATTCTAAAATAAAATTATGTAAATTCGATTGTATCTCAACATTATAATAAAACATGTTCGACATGACAGAATTGTTTTTATATTGATTCGGATTTCTTATCAATTTGACATTTTCAGGTAAATAATTGTTACTACTTTGTAACATAATGACACAGATTTTAATAATAAACATCACTACTGATTTCTACAGTTATTGGTACATGTAATTTTTTTCAAATACTAAATATTTTATATATATATATATATATATATATTTATATATATTTCGAATATTTACTACTGTTGTTGATGTCATTGACTATTTATTTTATTCAAACGTATTAAAATGATATCTGATTTGACAGTTTATTGAATTCTATATAGGATTTAGTTTCTTTTATATTTGAAAACATTTGTTGTTTATTTATATAACTAAATACAATTTGTGAGGACTGTAATGAGATTTTAAATGTTACTTAGAATGTATTAAGAATTCAAACGGTGATTTTATGGCTACATAGCTGGAAGCATTTTATTTGTGTTCTTTTTAAAATCGTATATATCATTTTTTTATGATACACGTACAATAACGTGTAACAGCGAATTGAAATTTGTGATGTAGAAAAAATATCATTTCGAATTCAAAATATCAATACATTTCGTTTTTTTAAAATATAATGTAAAAAAAATATTCATACACAGTAGTAGATACTACATAATTTTCTTAATTAAACATATTTGTATGTAAATAATTATTATCAAAAATATTCAAATGTATACTTTTTATTAAATGTGGTCGATAATATTGACGTTTTATTAAGAAAATGTAATAAATATTGTCATAAATAAATATATATTTCAGAATGATTAAACATTTAATCGAAATAAAAAAAAGTTTATTTAAAAAAATCCACGTTTGAAATAAATCGAATGTGTATTTTTTTTAAATTTTAAACTGAGTAGGTGTGTTGATATTTTTTATCATTGATAATATTTTAAACGTCTACTAAAATCGTACTTTAGGAATTTAATCCTTGAATATAAATTAGAATATTTTATTCAATTTATTTATAAATTTTATTAAAAATACTTTTTTTTAAAAAAAATATCTGAACACAATCTTGCACATTTCCTTATGAAATTAAATAACTACTCAAAGAAGTTTGTACTTTGTATTAAAATATTTTATATGTTGACATGGGGTCTTTATAATTATACTAAATAATTCATATTTTTTTTATAAAATAAATATATATTTATTTATGTTTTTCATTATTTTTTATTGAACATAAAAAGAATCACTTAATATATTTTTTATATCAAATAGTTGGCGTTATTTACACGATTACTGATTATTTTTTAGTACTTTTTAAAAATATAGACCATTAAAAATAGTTTTAAATTACTACATTAAAAATCTATTTTTTAAGGATCATCTTCAGATAATTATTAAACCATTTTGCTTCGAGTTAATTAGACACTTGTGCCAATGTCAAGTGACTTTGATAATCATTTTAAACATTACTCTTGAGTTGTTGATGTACATAAACCAGAATCTTTTATTTCGATAAATATCAAACTACTTATAAAAGGCACAAGGTGTAACGAATTTTTTTTATAATAACTCAAAAATAATTCATTAAAAATATATGTATATTATTATTGTTATTTTTATGAAAAACGACATATATTTGAAATTCGGGTTACAAATTCAGATACAACAGAATCAAACATTCAACGGTTAAATACTAACATACCAACTGCCTTTTGATTAATTATTAAAAGTATATTTTAAAGAATATGTACAGTTTTAACTTGAATTAAATAATCAGACGTTATTAATTGCCTTTGATTAATATAGGCTGTTTATTTGATTTTTCAAAAATAGGAAAACTGATTTCAATTTTTTATTCATATCAATTTAAAATTTTTAAAAATGTTATTTATAGTTTTAGATTTTAAATATTTTATTAGAATATTTCTTAATATAAGTCGAATATATATATATATATATATATATATATATATATATATATATATATAATATGCAAACATATAATTAAAATATATAATCAATTTTAAATTATCAATTCAAAAACTGAAGAAAATAAACAAGTAAAACTCACTAGGAGGTTTTGGAAAGTATTATTCGGCACACGATTGTATATGTAAATTGAAGTAGTATTTTGTAGCACATAAATAAAATAAAAGTATCGGAAACTAAACATTTTACATACATTAATTGAATTTAATAGCAATAAAATTCAAATATTCATTTATTACCAAATCGGACATTAAACTAAAAGCGACAAATTTTAAGACCGTCGTATTACTACTATTTTAATCAGATGAACATTACAATAAAAATGAATCACAGACGACTGGAACGACAAAAAATACCGAAAGGTAAGCACGGACGAATACAACGAATGTATTTTACATATTGACGACATAAAAATAAATTTCGAAAAATGAGACAAAAAAGACAATGTTATGACATGTTTCTGTCTGAAGGCATGCGTGTTCTTTGTTTACCGGTTCTTTATTTTATTGGTTTCAACACGCCCGTTTTCTACTAATATATTAAATTATGTTGCAGGTGGAAAAAAAACTTGATTTGAATTATAAAGTATCATTAATTTTAATAGTGCATTAAAACTTAGTGACAGGTCAGTGATAAGCTGCTAAAAGGTGTTGAATATTATCAGATGAAGCCCGAATTATATACGATGGTATGTGCTGACTCTATACTAACGTTGCCTTTTAAAATTCTGTATTATGTACAGTCACTCTTTGTTTCACCTATAATATCATCAGATGCTTTAATTTTCAGTATATACACACATACATTATATATATATATATATATATATATATATATATATATAAATTTATTTGAAATCAATCTTCTAATTGTTTAATAGTTCTATCAAGTTTGTTTTATTCCTTACTATTAACAAGTACACATTTTTTCAAGACGATTATAAATATTCATAGTACACGCACACACATACATACATATTTACATACACAATGAACAAGAATATTAAGGATTTTCTAGAAAATTTATGGAATCGAAAAACTGAATTATTCAAACTGGAAAATTTTAGAAAATATATATGGTATATACATAAATATAGATTGGACCAAATGAGACTAAATAGTTTAGACATATATTTACTTACTTACTATCCTTTACTATCTTTCAGTCTCAATTATGTCATTTTTTATCACATGTATCATTCATATATATATTTTTAAAAAACAAGAATCAATTATTTTAAGCCAAAGACGATCCTTGTTATTGTGATAAATTAGTATCTATATTTTATAATCATATAACTAAAAAAAATTAACAATGTATTCAAAAATGAAGTTAAAAATTATATATATATATAAACTTCATATCGATTAAATGACTTTTTCTTTCACTGAATTCCATATATAAAAAATATTAATCTTTTGAACAAATATAATGTATTATTCATTAATTTAAAAGTGTCTAGAAACATGATTAAATATACTATTTTAGAATATATATTTAAAATTGAATATAAATCAAGTTTTATTTTTTAAAAAATATACTAGACTTATCATTTTTTAAATGTTAAAAATCTTACGAATAATCAAGAATATTTATGATTACAGATATACTATATGGAAGTTATTTATTTATTTTAATATCAATAACTTAGTTAAAAGTCATCGATACAATAATTATGAGAATATATATTAATATTGTAAACTATATTAAAATTAATAAATTAAACGTACTTCAAAAACTTATTTCTTAAAATAGTGACACATTTTATTGAACTTTATAATAGTATTCAATTAATATTTTATCAGTTACAAAAGTCAACTTTACTCAAAGTATAAATTTATGGATAGTTTTATGTACATGCACTTATCGTTCTCTATGATATTACTTACAAACACTCATAGTTTATGATGTACAGTTGCATGTAAAACAAAAATTAAAGATGTCTGAGATAAAATGAATATATGTACATTTTTTCACATAGTGTAATAAATTTTAATTATATAGTGTAATAAACGATAAGCTAGATAATCAATTATTCTGCCTTGTCTTAATCGAACGTGCTAATGATAGCTCAACGTGTACCTCAATTATAATCTATACAGTGCTGTAAAAACCTCTTTACACTTTCCATAATAAATATATAAAATCGTAATATTTATTTCCTCAATAAATTGTTTCACGTGAAAATAATGTAGACGTGTTTCATTAATAAGAAGATGTTTAAAGTAGCTAATTAAAGTAACAAATTGTCCGGAAGCCAATGAAAAAATATATGTGTAATGTATAATTTTTCCATTAAAATATATTTTAATTTGACTCGGAGTCTTAAATTTCATTATCACGTACTTTGCATGTGTTTATAAAAAATATATACGTCGAATATCAAATTACGTTAAACAAATATAAATTTTCTACTTCTCATTCATAATGTTAATTAATATTCACCATCGTCATATAAATTAAATAAAAAAAATATAGAAAACATTCATTCGAATTCTATTACCATTATAAAATAGTAATAAAATGTTTAATGAGGTGTATCGATAAAATAAAACAAAACAGTGTAAGCTTACGAATTCGAATGGCAGGATTCCAAAATTCCTCGTACGTCGCATTCAGCAGGCGTTTAAGCGACAATTAATTTATCTCGCAAAAATGCGATGAAATGTTTGAAATGTTGAACACGTGCGTGCGACACCATTCGCACTGGTTCGAGAACTTGTCCAACGACTTCGTAAAGTATACGGTTTGAGCATCTTCTTTTTGTACGATGTTCGATGTGAAACGCAAATGAGAATTTATCCATAATTGAGCTTAAACTTGTAAGTATGTAAGTGTGTTGGTGTTTGTTTATATGCGCTGATTAGAGATAATTATATTGTGTAGTTATCTAGGTGTTGGAAATATGTGATTACAGATATTTATGATGTAGAATGTTAATTGGAAACGTGGATTAGATTCATACATACATACAAATATATATATATATATATATATATATATATATATATATATATATATATATATAATTTTTTTTCTTTATATTAAAATAAAATTATAGTAATTACTAATATCAAAATATTTATTTAATTTATTTTTGGAATATTTCAGGGAACCATTATTTTAAATTTTAACTTTCACAACAACACCCTACTGAGCTTTTTCTATAAATTTCCAATAATTTATCTTTATATTTTTTGATAGATAATTGTTACTATTATCTAATTCATCTATTTATTTTTATTTGAACTAATTTATGCAGACATTAATTATTAAAAATTTTGAAAGATTTTTTTGGATTATTTATTCATTTATAAAATTTAATTATAATACTAAAATATAATTAATAAATTTCAGTTATTATTAATTCAATAACATTTAAATGTATATATATATATATGGTTAAAAGTAAATTGTTTTTTTTTTTTTTTTTTTTTTGGACATGCCGCGAAATTCAAAAGACCAGAAGGCGGAAGGGAGATATTTGCCAACCTAATATATATATATATATAGGTTTTTCAATAAAAATGTCATCTGATCACAGTCATATTTTAATGTTTTTAAGCTCATTTTGACTTAGTATAATTGGGCAAATCAGGCTTATCAAACAAAAGTTTAATGAGTGCATTATTTCATAAAATGGACTCATCAATTGACCACCAAGATCATGTGATCTAACTCCATTGGATTATTTTCTGTGAGGTTATGTAAAATTATTGATTTATGCTGTTGAACCACAAACAATAGAAATATTAAAAATAAACATTGAGCGTGTAATTCATGAAATTAAACCACAATTATGCGAAAGAGTGACTAAAAATTGAACTAAAAAAATGCACTATGTCAAACGAATTCATGGTGGTTATATAAACGAAATTAGGTTCCATCATTAATGCTATAGAATATGCTTAAAAATAATTAAATCCATTTTGTTCCATTTCCATTTAAATTTCTGAAGCGTTTATTGGAAAACCATATACAAACACACACATACTACGAACATTGTTAGTACACAAAAGTCATGTTTAAATAATAATAATAATCTCTTTAATTTGAAGTAATTATATTTAAAAGTAATAAAATTCTTTTTATATGCTTGTTATTTATGCATGCAAATACTTGTATAAATAAATATAAATCTTTTCATCACTACAAAATTAACGATAAAAAAGCACGTCTCATTTGTGAAAGTGACTATAATAGTTTGATTTATGACATACAAATTTATCATATTTTCATGTTTCAAAAAAAAAAAACTATTTAAGCAATTTTTATTCGCAGTTAATCAGTTGAACAACTATTCAATACTGTTGTTTTCATTTTTAAAGAATTTTTATAGGCATGTAAACATGACTACGGTTTACGTTTGGCAATTATACAAAGAGAAATTTGCTAGTTATAAAAAGTAGCCAGCACAAATTTTGTATATGTTTTTTTTCCTCTAAATAATTTAAACGAAACCTTATTAACGATTGTAAATTATTTAAATCGTTTTACAATATTGTTTATTTGAATATTATTTTATTAAATAATTACGTCTAATAGATATCTTCATATAATATTTTATTTCCAATATATATTTTTTTACAAAAAAAACAGATACTAATAAAATAAGTCGTTTTATTGTCGATTTATATTGTGTTTGTTTACTTACATTTAACATTAATATGACCTCAATCTATATAAAAAAATTAAAATATACACAGATATCTCATATATGCACATAAATATATCTTACTTTATTTTTTAAAATAGCATAAAAATGATTTTAATTGTTTAATCCTTGAATTAACTATCATAAAACAATGATATTTTCAAGTAAAATTAAAACATAAATTTTATATACACAGAAACTAATATTCACATTATATATATATATATATATATATATATCAAATAAAATGTATGTAAAATAAGAGAACAACCCTTTTCGCAAACACACGGCTTCAGCAATTTTCTTTCTGCTAGCGGAAAATTATTTTTACTCGAATCTCTACCCTTGCTTGCTGTCGTCATATCAGGTTAATCTCTTAAGCTAGAATCAAGCTGCTTTTGTCGCAGAAATAATCAAGAAAACCCACAACCGTACAGCTCATCACTGTACGTTTTCTACTTGTACGTCGACAATAGCTCACTGTGGCTCACTTTGTTTTTCATATGGAGTGTGTGTTATACCGTGAGAGTTTTTTTCTGTATAAAATTATAGGACAAGATTGTATTTAAATTTCGTTATGTATACGAAATGAAGAAATAATAGAGGGTCATAACTTGATTGAAAGCTAACGTTATAGTATTGTCGCAGATGAAATTGTGTTAAAAGCATTTTTTATTTTATTTTGTTATATGCACAGAAAAAATAGTTGTGTATATATTTAGATTCATTTTATATTTTTAAAATTATTATACAGAATATAAATTATTATATAGGTGTCCTATCAGGAGAGCACAACTTAATTTTTAAATAAAACATACATTTTTTCAATAAACAATGATGAGTATGTGCTTCTGATAAGACACCCTATATATAGATGTTTTTTTAAACGTGATAGAACTTTAAATTGAATTTACACAAATGAATTTTCACACCAACACCACAATAATTTAAAGTGTTCAATAATCACTTATTGTTCACTTATTTTTTATAATTATATAATTTTCTGTTGAAATCTAGACTAACTCTTTTATATACACCTATACTAATTCGTGTTTCGTGTCCTTATTCAATCCATCTACAACTGGGGGTTGTATCTTTCTTTTCGTCATCTGGTCTGCAAGCATGAAGTGCTTTCCCTTTTTATTGTCTTTGCAACATGTTCTTTACACAAACGTATTTTAACATGTTCTTTTTCATAGGTTTGTGACCTTTTTTGATGATATGAATTGACTTATTTATTACTTGTGACGTTATTCGAAAATTTGAACAATTTGTGAGGTCTGTTCTAGATGAATTGAATATCTGCATGCGTTAGTTTTGTGATTTAATTTTTTAAAAAATATGTTAGTATTTTTCTATATATATTATTATTATATTAAATTAGTGTCATACATATATTCTAATTGCGTTTTTATATCAAATATTATTTACGGTAATGCAAAAGAGTAAACAAGCTCGAGTTTATTGGGCCATTATCCGAGTTCATTACACGCGATTTGTTTTTGTAAATTTCCATGCTCTCTTGGCAGTCTAGGTCTCTTTTATCGGTTATATGTTTAATTAATTTTAATTTTCCTAAACTGTGTCCGTTTTCAAGCATGTGTGTTACACTACACTGGATTTATCTATTCTATGGTATCGTACATCAGCTTTGTGTTCTTTAAATCTGATGCCGATAGCCCTTTTGCTTTGTCCTATATAATATTTCTCACAATCTTCGCAATTTATTTTATAAATCTCAGATTTTTCTTCCATATCAAGAGGATCCTTTGGATTTCCTAGTATATTCTTTAAGCTACTGTTCGCTTAAATTGAATCCCTATCGAAAGTTCTATCTAACCTAAAAAACATCTTTATCATACCTTTATATATACATACATACACACACAAGTACAATATAAAGATGTTTTTAGGTTAGATAAAACTTTCGATAGGGATTCAATTTAAAGTTCTATCACGCTTAAAAACACCTAGAAATAGAAGAGATGTGGATAAGTTATAATCCGTTTTTTAAAAAATACTAAAGAAAATTGAGATTTAAAAATACTGAAATAAAGAACACTATTCTATGAAAAATTGAATTTCATCAACTTGTATAATTTCATAATTTGGTTTTTAGTGAGTGATTATAATCTATGTATTATAATAACAGATTTATCAAATTTTAACAAATAACAGAAATATTTAATAATGTTTCAACAAATAAGCTCTGACGATGATGACATCACCATCGAAATGCACATCAGACGACTATTGTTATAAACAAAAAATGGACAATAAGTGATTATTGAACACTTAATAACCATTGTGATATTGGAAATAAAAATTCATTTGTGTTAAAGATTTATCAAACTTTATATCACTCATCAAATTTTTTTATAACCAGATCCTCATTAGGTATATGTGTTTCATATGACGTAACAGTAGAAAAAAACTATGTATGTGTTAATTGTGTTCTATTGCTTAAATAACATCGATTACTTTCCGTTTATTAACATCTATTCGCGGTGGTACCAATAAAACTATGTGAACGTAGGCAGAGAGCATATGAAAACAATATTATCAATTGTTTCTCCCTGGTTTCTTTAATTGACCTACGAGACAATTCGGCTGACGTTCGATTTAATCGATCATACGCGCGAGAATTTATATTCTCAATGTTGTCAGTTTTGATTAGAGTCGAACAATTTATTGTTCCATATGATATACATACATTATGAGTTGAATATTTTCAACAGTGATTATTGGTCAGAAATATTTAATGAATAGACAAGAATAGCAATTTATTCGCGGTCAGTTAAATTTATATCATTTAATTTGATATCATTGTAACGGATAATTATAATGAGCTTAACATTTCGAATTTATATATATATATATATATATATATATATATATGTCTAAATTAGTTATTTTTTGTATCATAATACTAGAATTATTTCTCATTTTAAAAACAGTTATTCAGTCCTTTCGTCAAAAAGTTCACTTTGAAATTCAATTCATTCAATTATATCCAATTAATAAAAAATGAGATTTTGATTATACTTGGACTGTAATTCTAATAAAGATATATAAACATTCAGTAATAATTTGGGAAAATGTTAGATTCCAAAATAAATATTTGTAATGAAATGTCAAGTGTGTGTAAATATATACATATATACACATATATAAAAAAATATATGCAGTATTCAGTACTGAAATGTCTGCATGTAACTATCGAAACAATTAAAATATGTCTCATGGTAATATTAAAGACAATATCAATCTAAGTACACATCATGGTACATAACGTTCATTTGAAATGCATTCTTTCATGCATGAAAATATTGTTCACACAGTGTTCAAATGCCCCTATATACACACATACATTCAATGTATTGTTTAATAATATAATAGTCAAAATAAATTATAATTAAATTGTATATATATATATATATATATATATATATATATATATATATATATATGTGCATATATGTGTGTATGCACATTTATGCTAATTTAATCACTAAATGCTTCAATTAACAATAAATATAGATAATTATAATATAAAAGGTGAATTAAACAATTAAAAAGTAGTTGTATTCATTTCATATTAAAAAATCGAAACAAATATATATTTTTAATTAAATTCAAAAATAGTGTTTTTTTCAATTTATATAACAGTTAACTATTTTTTTTGATACGTTGTTAATCAAAAGAAGTTTAATCAGGAATAAAAGAGAAATTTATAAACAAATATATGTTACCAGTTTTAATATAAATATTTTTTAAAATAATCTGTTATGTATTTATATTTTCAAACATAATGACATTAAGAAATTGGAATGTTTATTTTTCACAACTGAATGTAAAATCTGAATCTAAAAAATAATTGAGTAAAATTCACTTTTTTAAACTGATATTAATAATTTTAAAATATATAATGATTGAATTTTGATTCATATAAATAATAAACTAAAAAAAACAGTTAAATATTTTTGAATCACATTTCTAACATGAATCTGAAAATGAATAGCGATGAAAGATTTCATATTTAAACTGTTATTATTTTTAATGAAAATATACAAACAAATAGTTTTGTTAAGACAAAAAAAAATAATTAATGGACAATAATTTCCTGATAAACAACGAAATAAATTTGAAATATACAACGTTTAATAAAAAAGACGTCTATGTATAAATTACTTAAATACAATGTATTTAAGTGTAGTTTTAAGTTCGAACATGCGTTGTACAAAATAAATATTATCTTTATTGAAACATTCTAGCCTAGAGGTATGGAATTCAATACCGGTAGATGTGAGAGATGATTTATTGGTTTTGAACTTCTGTTTGATGTATATAAATAAACATTGGCAATAATGAAACAGTACGAGTGTTTATGATGGATTTATAAAGTCTATAATATAAATAATAATATAATAAAATAAATATAATCGTTAATATTAGTTTATTTTATTGTTGTTCGTGGAATTAAAGTAATTAATTAGAAACGAATGGTTTTTTTTCGAACAATTTATGATAGTTACTTTTTAAAAATGTTTTATTTACTTGCATTAATTATTTTTAAATGATAATTAAAAACAATATAAATATAAATCAATATATTTGAAAATCAGTGTTCATTCTATACTTATAAAGTTGTTGAATGTGTTACGAGCTTTAAAGTAGGTTAATAATGTTGATAGATTAATGTTTTTCCATGTTTAGTATATTTGTCTCGTAACGAAGATCGTAAAGATTTCTGATTAAAGTAATAAATACTATTATATCAATTAACTTCAATGAAGACTTTCGTAAGAAAAAGCAGTGATATATTACAGTGTTTTTAAATTGTAAAATATATAAACTGATAGAGAAACAATTTAGTATATAAACTAATCAATAATTAAAATATTTTTTAAAATGATTCATCATTTCTTAAATTTAAGAAATATTAAATTTATTTATGATAATAATTTACATAAGCTTTTATCAATTATTAAAAATATAGACACATGTTTTAATAATTGATGTTTTTGAAATAAATTAAAAAAATATCATACAAATAATTCTTGTGAAAATAAATTTAATCTTTATGTAAATTTAATTTATTTATATTTTAAAATTTAATTTTCATTTTATTTCTTAAATCTCAAAAAATAGTAAATTAATAACATTCATTTTTCAAGTTATAAAAATATATATAATTATTGGAATTTTTTTTCATCTGAAAATTCCATCATTGTATGAATATTTCAAATTCTGTGAATTTAAAATGTACTTTAAAATAATGAATTATCCCTCGAATACAACCAGAATTTTTTTATATTAAATAAATTATACAATTATAAAGATTTATTATTTTTATAAAAAAAAATACAAGATAAATTTCACTAATGAATTACCTAAATTAATTCATATTTTATTTTCCATCTCTCTCTCTCTCTCTCTCTCTCTCTCTATATATATATATATATATATATATATATATATATATATATATAAATGATTTTGTAATTCTGCATTTTCAAGATGATTGCATGACCAACAAAATTCTCACTGGTTAAGAATGATTTATTTGTGTAAAAGTTAATTAGCCACAGTGCCAAACCAATTGTGACATACTGTCATTCGAAAAGGTACAAATATAATTTATTATTTAATTAAGTAACAGTTAACATATCAGTTGACTAAAAAACTAATATCAACAAAACAGTTTTTAACAATCAGTTTTTCACGGACCCAAAACACTTATTACGTACTGCAAACTAGACACACTATATTTTCTTACTAGTAACAAAGGTCCAATAGAAAAAAAAATACTACTTTGACACAATACTTACTCTCAATATGTTAGTTGTACAAATGCAATACAAAAAAAGCAGATTTGTCGAAGTTAAATTTAGAAGCGAAGCCAAGTGTTGACAATGCGTTGTCGACTAACCTCTGACCCGACACGTGGTAGCTGGCCAAAGCACCAAAACTATATCGTCACTGTGCAACTAGCAGCGAAACAGTATATACAGACACATTGAAATATATGCATACATATACATAACATATACAAAACATTGTTCTTAAAAAATATGAAAGCAGACATATAAATTCCTACACGCTGAAATCGTGACATCATGTGCGTATTTTTTTAGATTAGTTATATCTAGATTTGTCAAGTTTTTCGTATTTGTTCTCATATATACTTATTCATATCCTACTATGTAACTTAATACACATGTATACATATGTTTATATATACATACATACATACACATCCACTTATCAATTAACAACTATTAAGGTACATTCTTCTACAATTCTTTTTATCACAAAATTTAAAAAAATAAATCAACAAAATTTACCATTACACTAGAAAAATCTACAAATGTGTCTTTAAATATACCTTATTCAATTTCTGATTCATACTAGAATTAAACACTGATAAAAAAATATTTACATGGTGAAAACTTTCGCTGAATCATGGTATTAATTGAAAATTCTTAGCAGATTTTATCTAATAATTATAATACTTCGACATGTAAATGAAGACCTCATCAGTAAACCTAATCAAAGTATACAAATCTGCGTAACATGTTAATCTTGTAGAAAATATTTTATTGAAGAAAAAGGTTTTCGTTTGTGTAATTATAAGAATTATATTTTATTATTAAATTAGAATATACGTTGTTTTCAATAAACTATTTAAAAATATTCGTATATTTGCATAGTACATATATCTATTTATTATTCAATCAATATAAAATAATTAAAATAAAATATATAACACACAATATTAATTATTTATACTTTACTGTTTTAATACATTATTGTTATTTCCTAGAAACGAACTTATAATAGTCTTTATATTAGTTTATAATGAATTCAACTACTAAAGTTTGTCGATTACAACCGTCAGTTGCATTTTTAATTTAATATTTAAAAAGAATTGTTATAAAATACGACAATTTCACAAAACAATAATCAATTGTTCTATATTAAATTTAAATATTTACATATCAACAAATACATTTTAAATTTACTTTAAATACAAATTCATATCAACTACAACAGATTCGATTTTTATTTTTTTGTTCGAAATTTCATTTAATCCCTAAATATAAAAATTGCCAAACTGAAGAAATCAGTATCTTATTGATTTATAACCTAAAATTCTCTCACACTCTGAATGCAAAATATAGAGATTTGTATTTTTTGAAAAAAATATGTTCAATCGTTCCAAAAAGTTAGTTATTTTTATTAACTGATATAATTATCTAAATAAACTATTAAACAACCCTCGTTTTTTTGACTTTATAAAGATATATACAAGATATAAAATTATTGTAATATGACTACAAATAAAAAAATCAGAATACTATTAGTAATATTTATAATTTTCTTATTTATTGATTGTATATTAAATTTTAATATATTTTAAAATTTCAAATAAATGATCTGTTAAATAAAATACTACAATATATATATATATATATATATATATATATATATATATATATATATATATATATATATAAAGTGAATTGTAACTTTTACTTTACATTTTTAAATACGGGTTCTTTTTTAAAAAAAATATGTATATGTAACATGTGTTTACTTTCATTAATTTATTCACGCTTGTCATAAGTAATAAGATTTTTTAAAGCAATAAATGAACACAGTAATGTTTCTTGGTGGTATTGTGCTATTGGAGTAGTTTCTCTAGCAGTCTTTCAAGTTAATCAAGCAAATCATGATTTACATATACGGGTGGCGCCGTACTTATTAAAGACAATTATTTCACCACTGCAACATATGTATATATTCTCATCAAAGAAAAAGCAAGCTTTACGAATCACACACACACATATATACACATTATCTGTAAATCAGTTATTGTTTGTAAGAATCAGTTACTGGTTCATAAAAGAAAATTAAATTTTAATTGAGCGAATAAGTAGACGTTTTATAATAATACTTGCAGTTTTTTTTAATATAAACGCCTATATGAAAATAATCAAATAAGAAACTTATCTGTTTTAGTATTTAGTTCATTGTAATTCATTTCATTGAATTTTATAATAAAGAGAAATAAATTTCAATTACATATTTAGATATTATTTTTGACAACATTCGATATAAAATTATTTAAATAATTTAACACTGGTTGTAATAAAGAAACATTTCTTGAAAGATACTGAATTAAATTAAATAAAAATGCACCCTTATAATAAAAAATCATTTTTTGATAAAAAAATAATTTTTTAAAAATTAATTTTAAATTCAGTCTAAGTAAATTAAATTCCTTCAAAAATTCCGAATATATTTATTATACATATATTGAAAATTTGATATTTTATAAGAAGAGATTTATCTTTTATACATAGCATCAACAACTTCGCATTACTTTATTTTCTTCATTAAAAATTAACGAGCGTAATTAATAACGAACATTTGTGTTTAGTCATTACAACCCACCTTATTTATTTTATACACAAATATTAAAATATAATGTGAAAGTTTTTTATGCGAATTTGATTACAAAGAGAAATACGCCGAACTGGCTGTCTGTCTGTATATAACTGAAGAGTTGAGTGATTCGAAACGCGACGCATTCAAAAATCATTAGTACTTCGTTAATAATTTATTATCTTTGAACTTTTGTTCAAAACATCCGTTTCATTGTTTATGAAGGAATTGTTAATTTTTATTTTATTAGTTTTATAATAAATGCATTTTGTCAAAAACATATTTTTACGTACAACATACAATATAATATACATGTTGAAAAAAGATATTTTTAAAAATAACAAATATAAAAAAAATCAAAAACATATACATTTTAAAACTGAATATAAATTTTCATATAATTTTTATTCACATGAAATATTTTGTTAAATGATTATTTTATTTATAAGTATAATTCATTTTTATACGGTTTTGAGTAAGAATTACAAGCATATAAATAAAGGAAATGTTAAATAAACAAAAACGAATATTAAATTATTATACATAATATTGTTGTCAAACACGCAAAGCTGAAAGAAACTTATTATTGTTTCGTGAGATAAAATAATTTTAATTATTTTTGACAGTTAAAAAAATATAGTAAATTTTACTTTCATTTACCATCATTACTTATGATTTATTAATTTTTATTTTTATTCATTACCAGTATTTTCTAGTCCAATAAATATTTCAATCGCACAGATTCTAATAAAACTTTTAAAATTCACAATATTACATATATGTAATTTTTTTACAAAAAAAATTTACTAGTATATTTTTAATGGCATTACAAATGATATGGTGTTATGGATAATGTATTTGTATAGAAATACATTTTTTTTATTTAAAAATGTTTAAATAAATGGAATATTTAAAAATCTTACAATTTATAGGAGTGATTAATTTGAGTAAACATTTTGATTCATTCAAAATAAAACTTTTTAAAATGATTTTTATCTTCATTAACTCAGTGAATGAGTAATAAAGTTAATAAAGTAGTTTTATTTAAAAAATAGGATTATTGGCATTTTGAACCTTAAATAATTATTTATTTTCAGCATGAAAATATTATATAAAGTAGATTTTAATAAAATAACAATTTCAATTTTATGTAATTAATTAATAATAAAAATGGATTTTTTTAAATTTTATTTTTTCATCGAAAAAAGATAAACAACAAACCTACTTAAAAATCAGTAGTTAATGATGATAATTATTAAGAAAGTTAAAATCTATATTTGTTACTTATTTTTTTATATTTGTATTGAATACAAATACATAATTAAGAAAAAATATAATTTAATCATTTTAAATGAAAGAAATTTAAAGTATTGTATTATTTTCATAGTAATTTGTTTATTACAAATTTTAAAAGATTTTTTTTATATATATATATAGTCAATTTCTATATTTGTTTAAAAATATGTTGATTTTACTACAATCTTTAAATATATTTATTGTCTAATAAAATGATAGGAATTCGGTAATAGTGGTACTTAAATTATCGATACTAATTCATTTTCAATTAAGACTGGTTCTACTTAAATGTTTGTTATGTCATTCTGTTACAAAAAAAAAAAAACTCTTAAATGATATGAAGTCAAGGTTTGTCACTAAATCAATTTGATTAAAGTATATAGATGATCATCACAATTAAAAAAATCTTGTAATTGAATTACATATTTACTAAGTTCAATTATAGCATTAATTTGTTTCAGAAATTTCAATTTGTTTAAAGTTACAAGTTTTTACATTAATGTGTTCAATTAAAGTTTTATGAAAAATAAATGTCATTAAAGATTGTTTTAATGAAAGAAAATTATTTAAATATGTGCTTAGATGTTCAAACTATTTTTTAATTATGGTAAATGAGAAAATAATAAACAATTATTAAACATTGATGAAAGAATATATTTGTTTGTCAGAGGAATTTAGCTTTAGATGAAGTATAATCATAAAAATAACAAAACCAAATAACTTCTATGTAAATTCTATGGAATGTAAATTAACATTTTAATTATATTTCAATTAGAACCCGTAATAAAACTGTACTTTACATACAGCTTGATTTCTCATGAACTATTATGATGAATCTTCACCATTCAACAAATCCAAGCACAAATAAATATATCGACTTAATAGTTCATTTCGCATAGAACATATACTTTTAACGATCTTTAAATTGGTTACTGTGTGTCGGCGCTTGAAATAAACTCGTCGTACATAAAACGAATGTCATTCATATGTTATATTACTATTCGCAGAACGCAGTAACGTCCAATGTAATTACAAGGCGACATGATTTTATTTGCAATAAACTCTGCGGAAAAAATTAACTATTCGAATGATTAGTACAACAAAGATAACTTTAATTATCTATCACTTGTATTAGCAGTGACTTAAATTTATTCTCGGACGTTTTCATGCTATTAAATGTATAATAAAATATTTTATTACTACGTCTCTCTTTCACATTACGATTTCATATTTATTAAATATAATAATACGTAAATTTATTTTCATTTTATATAATTTTATACGAGGTCACTATATCAATATTATATATATATAATTTAGAAACTATTGATTTTAATTATTAATACAATTTGCATTTAAAACATAACATACAATCCAAGTTATATTGTAACTACTGCTCTATTTACTTAAACTTATCACTCTATTTCACAAAGATAATAACAAACCATATTCTAGTATACAAATATATCCGCAAATAATATTTTATACAACACCAATAGTACATTTCTTAATAATCACAATTATAAGAATTTGCATATGACTTGAAAATCAAATCAAATTATTAATAAAATCTAAGAACGTACAACTTTTAATTAGAATAGTACTGATACGATTCTAAATTAAAATAGAATTTATTCATAAACTGTATAGAAAAACTTACCAGTAGTTCACAACATTTAAATGAAATGTTCATCGACGTACACGCACAAGAACTCCGAATAGAATCTTTAGTGAAGATAATGTACTTTATTTGTTAATATCCATTTTAGTTTTAATTTGTTTCATGCTACAGAAGACAGCAATCGTGGTTTGATTAATGACTATTTTTTATATTTGATTATGTTTAATTAACCTGGGATTAACGTTAAACGGTTGTATGAAATGTCATTATGATTGAATGATTCTTATTACATCTGCAGGCGTTAATTTGACTTTGAAGAATGATTTTTAATTCATATTAGAAATAGTTCTAATGTGATTTATATAATGTGTGTAAGAAAATAAATATATTTTTTTTATAATATAGCACATATTTTTTATTAGGGATAATTCAATATTCGTAAAAAATAGTACTTTTATTCAATTATTCGTTATGAAATGTTTAAATGTCTAGGTTTCGAATACGATATATCTGTATGAAAACGCAGATAAGCAAAAAACAGTAATTAAAAAAGAGTTAAGGATTTTTTTATAACAACTTTGTATGAATTTTAATAACATTGTACAAATTTAGCATTTTTATATAAATGTAATTTTTAAATTAATTTTACAATATTTTTTTGTATTATATTTTTACTTGAAAAAAGTTTTATGCAATTTCAAATTAAATTAAAAAAAAATAGTAATTATTATAGTATATAAGTAATTAATATGAATTAAATATTATTTATATATTGTGTAAACATCACTTAAATGGAATTAATCATAAAATTTAAACTGTTTATAATGAATTCAATTATAATTATTTGTTCATAGAAAAAATACCAATAAAAATATGTTTTTATAAAAAATAAGTTACCTAAAATTATTTAAATATTGCAAATATATTTCCAATTATTTTTTCATGATATAATTTGATAGATTAAAATATTTTTTAGAATCATGTAAAAATTCAATTATTACTTTAATTTCATTTCAATTTAAATAAATTCAAGTATCTATGTTAATATTTAAGATACATTATATATATATATATATATATATATATATATATATATATATATATATATATATATATATATATATATATATAGAGAGAGAGAGAGAGAGAGAGAGAGAGAGAGAGAATACACAATATAATTACCTAGTTTAAATTCCTAGTGATAATAATTAATTACTTTAATATAATTTTTTTCTGTGTGGATGCAGAATACTTAAATCACTCGTACTTAAATATCTAACACTGAAGCTTCTGATTATATTACGAGGGTCGTTTGATTAGTATCATAAAAAAGTAAGAGAAACTAAATTGAAAAAATTAATTAAATTAAACAATAAATAAATTTACCATACTTATCAAACGACCCTCGTATTTATTTTATTTGATCGTTTCCCGAGTTAATAAATATTATATGGGGTGTCTCGTAAGTAGTACACACTCATCATTGCTCAAAAAAAGATGTGTTTTATTTACAAATTAAGTTGTACACTTCTGATGGACCACCCTATATTATAGAATGTTACTTGAAATAAACATTCATGTTTTAGAGACAAATATATATTTTTTAAAAAGCGATATTTAATTTTTTAATTACTTAAATTAACTTCCTCGCAAAGAATTCCATAAACAGTTGTATGTTCATCTTCAAGACGTCTGGAATTCATAAGAACGTAAATAGAAAAAAATTTATTGAATAACATCGAAAATTGTACAAACTAAAAATAACACAACAATTAAAATAAAGCACCAATCACAATTAAAATCTATTTTTAGAAGGCCACGTCATTACTCATTCATGAGCATATAAAATAATTCATCATAATGAAGAAACATTACATGTAAGCAAGCATTGCATGCGTGTTCGTTCAAACTTATAATTTAGTTGAATTGAAACAATTTCTTCGGACAAATGGCCTGTGTTGGCATCAATTAAGACTACTTGACTGAACTTATATACCGAGTGCAATTATTATTATTGCCAACTTTAATTACGAACGCGACAAGAAAAAACATACACATACACACAAACACTAAACACCAGATGTGACAATATAATCATTACTTTTTAAACGCTCATGTTATTTCTCATCGTATATATTGATGGTAATTTAAAGATTAGAGATGCGTCTACACATTATTGTACACTTGTCTATATCGGTTCTTTTTTAAAATACCAACAGTAACAGATGGCAATATACGAAATATATAAAAGCGAAAAGTACGTTTATGTACATATATGTATGTATGTATGTACATACGTATATGTGAACTTTTATAGCAACGCATCTTTTTTATAATATCAATTTATTGTTTTTGTTACAAGTTGTATGAAACTTACATAATACTCTTGTAATTAAGAAACTAAAAAACTATAATATTAATGCACTTAATAATTTAATTGCATACATATATATATATATATATATATATATATATATATATATAATGTTTATATGTATTATTATTACATGAAAATTCAAATAAATAAATGGATGGATAAAATATTAACAAATATCAGATTTTACCAAGTGAACATTTCATACAATAGAAAATGTTGAAAATGTTGAAAATGCATTTCACAACTGAAAATATTCATTAATCACATTATTGAAAATCACATATTTCATTGCTATATAAATATATCATGGAAGAAATAAGGGTAGTTATCTCCTATCCGATTATAATTTTTTTAATATTTAAAAATAAAAAAATCTAAACTTTACGTTTCTTTTAAATTCCTTAAACAAATATTGATCAGTTTTATATTTTATCCTTATTTATAAAATTTATCACTTAAAGTAATATAGAGGGTCATCCAAATGTGACGCCTAGATTTATGTTTTATTACAAAGAAACATGTATATAGTTTCTTTTTAATGAAACACAAATCTAGGCATCACATTTAGATAACCCTATATGATGTATGAAATAAAATATTAAATATACCTTACTAATTTCATTTTTATAAAAAAGTTACTATTTTCAAATATTTTTTGAATATATTTTTTTTATTACTGTGTTCAAGTAAATTAAACACAATGAATAAAATATACCTAGTTCTTTGTAATGTTAACAATGATTGATTTGATTTCATGTGCTTACCAAAAATTTGGTTAAATATGGTATTTAAAAAGAATATTTTTATATAAAAATTTAGTCATATGTATATATATATAGTAATTAATAATAACAAAGTACATATATCGTCATTCATGAATAAACATTCATTAGTAACTAAATTTTAAAATTTCTTTTTTTAATAATTTTTGTTTTGCATCACCGCGTGTCATGCGGGAGATTGCGTTCGAGTCCCAGTCGGAGAATCCCTCATGTTTTCGAGAGTTGAGCATGAAGGCTGACAATCTCATCTTGTAAAAAAAATAGCTGTCCATTCGGGAGTAAAACCCCGAATAAGCAGAAAGCGTCGTCAGACGCTATAAAAACTGCATATATATACATATATATATATATATATATATATATATATATATATATATATATATATATATATATATATATATATATATATATATACATATATATATATATATATATATAATAATTTTTGTTACACTATTTTGATTGAAATAGATAAACTAAAGCTTTTTTTTATAAAAGATGCATTTTTTTTATTGCAGATAGACCTGTTATTAATTAACGATTATGTGCTTCACTAGTATTTTCTCTCTCTTACGTTTTCACACATTATATATATATATATATATATATATATATATATATATATATATATAAATGAATCTTTATAAATAATGAAAGGTGACAAAAAAATGTTGGCAAATTATTATACCTTTATCGTGGTTACGTTAAGACACGCTTGCTGAATAAAACAACTGTATAGTGTTGAAGACCTCCTATGGTTAAATGGATGCGTGGGAAACGATGTATATCTTGAGGCAACTACAAATTAGTACAATAAAAATGTAACCATTGAATTAATTTACGTAGACTGAAAATATAACTAATTTTTTTAGTATTTAACTCTTAACAATTTATTTATGTGTGTGTATATATATATATATATGTGTGTGTGTGTGTGTGTATGTATATATGTATGTATGTATAATAATTCCATCGTAAAATTGTCATTAATCTACTCCGATCGTGAATGATTAGCACTGAATTTCAACAATTGCAAATAAACATCATTCATGATTGCATGTATCACATGAGTGGGAGGGAGGCAGAACCCTCTGGTATATATTTAAGAAAAAAACATATTTTTTATATGAATATTTTGAAAACTAACGTGTACTATATTTACAAAAACTTTTAAAATCTTTTCGAATTTGGAATGTTGTAATTCATGATGTTAAAATAATTAAAAATTATTGAATATTTTAACAATAAACAATTAAAGTTAAATAAATCAATAGAAAACTTTATATATATATATATATATATATATATATACATATTACTACAATCATACTTGCTGTATTTGAATATAAAAGATGAATTGAAAAATAATTATATTCTTTAAAAAAAGATTTATTGACATAAAATTTATATAATTTTAATGCACTTGGATTGCCCATTATATATATATATATATATATATATATATATATATATATATATATATATATATATAGTGTATTATTTTTAATGAGCTGTATATACATATGGTAAATTATAAAATAATCTAAAAATAATAATTCACCACAAAAGAAAAGATAAACAGAAAGGAATCAATGTAAGCACCTATCGTATTTTAATAATTGGCTTCTTTGTCTCTAAATCACGCCATATTTTTCATTACGACCCCCATAGTGTTTGGAAAATTAACTCATTTACAACTAACCTGTCGTTCATGTCTAAAAAAAAATATATAAGACACCGTGGTAAGATTTTTTTCCCAAAGCCGCTCTTTATATTGGAACAAAAGATTAACATAGAAAAGATATGAAGTAGTACTCAACAGAGACAGATACATGAAATATGAATTACAAAATTGATTTCTATCCTGTTTTCACATACATCTTATTACACATTTGGAACAATTTTAATTTTAATAAAGACGAGCTTATACACAAATCATATAAAATGTTATATCTTTGTCAGTTTTAACAGCATCAATAATATTTTATACTGCATATTTTATACGATCGATATTTGTAACGAAAACAAGGATAACAAACAAATTCCTGGTATATTAGTATGGGTTCTGTCCTTTTTCAATATTAGTTGAAATATTATTATGTATGTTGTACACTTATCAATCATTTATATTACCTGGACGTTCGAAGTCATTAGTGCAGAATAGGAGGTGATGGACAGAGGATCGTGGAAGGTTATGTTCTGATTATATATTCTTTTCTTATTAAGAGGACTTCTTTTCATTTTATGTATGTGTGTTTGTACTTTTTTATAATAATGTTTTCAATTGTGTTCACAAATGAACGATAACTATGTCTAATGTAATGAGGAGCAGCGAGAAATAACATACCAGACAATTTAAAATATTACTCTCCTTATTTAATTAATAAATACATACATACATACATATATATATATATATATATATATATATATATATATATATATATATACATATACATGTCAAAAATTTAACTATATTTTTTTAAAAAAAGCTACAAAACTTTTATCTGTTTATATTTAAAAATTTGCTTTCGAACACAAAAATAAATAAATAATAATTTTATATCAACGTTGTCTAAATTTTGTGTTTGTTCATAATTTTCTCATAGAAAATAATTATCAGAAAATAAAAAAATATATTTTGTATTAAATAAACTGTTAAAAGTCAGTTTATTAATAATTTTCACTTAGTTTTGGCCAAAATGAACCCGTTTCAACAAATTACATAGAAAATAACTACTTATTTTTATTTTACATGTGATATTTAGAATCATTTTTTTATTTATAATCCTTAAATTTTTTTACAAAAATTTTACAATTTTTTAGAATAATAAAGAAAAATATTTTTTGATTGTCACTAAATATATTTTATGTAACTTGAAAACTGTATAAATATGAAAACAGTAAACAATTAATGCGGGTCATAAAAGGGTTAAGGAGAAAAATGAGTGAAAGTTTAATTCTAGTCCGCATAAAAATTTCTTCCGCCGGATTTTGTTGTCATAAATATAGACAAACAAGACATTACAGCAATGTTATTTTTTTAAAAATTTTAAAGTAGTTGCTTAAAATGTGTTATGTATGTCATATATATATATATATATATATATATATATATATATATAAAATGTTAAAAAAAAATATGTAAGTATTATCAGAATTTGACAGTTGATAGGAAAATTAATGTCTGTATTATAATATGGTAAATAATTCTAAAAAAAATATTTACGATAAAATCATTCAAAGCGAAAACTAAAGATCATTATCTATATTATTCAAATTCACAATGTTTACATAAACATGTCTATTGAAATTTAAAATATGCAAATAAATTTCTTTCACAAGTGAAAGATAATGTAAAAAAAATAAAACTACATTTGAGATACAATACAGACTCTAAGCCATCACAATTATTTTCTTCAAAACAATGAACGCAGTTTACTCAACCCCGGCACATTTTAATCTCTCGCAATCATTTTATCACTGACACATTAAGAACTGGACAATGGCCAGAACATCAAGATGACATACAAAGAGACAGCGGTATCTCTTTATGTGTAGACAAATATATGCGGGCCCTGCTGACTAAAACATATTATTCTTAACACATCGACTCTATACACGATACAAGCCAGCAACAAGCAAACAGGCAAGCGAACGAGCAACTCCTCTGCTCTGTCACAATTTAATTTTATATACTCAACAAGTTTAATTTATAGATCGGTGCTTGACAATTTTTACACCACCGTTCAATGCAAGGCCGTTCTTTTTTTAAATGCAGGTTTTTACATTAATGTCTATATTTTGTGGTCGATGTGGTTTCACTCGTTTGTTAATTTCGTTATAATTTGTTTTACCGAAATTTCGGAGGTGTTCGGACTGTGAGAATACTCCAACCGAAACAACCTTTGATGTAAACTTTAATTAACTGAGTAAATCAAATGAACCGTTTGTAATAAATAACATATAACTGATATGCTTTTACACATAAATGTTAACATTGGATTGTTTTACGTGGCGATAAGTACGTTCGGAGTCATTAACAATACCTGGTTGATTCAAAAAAAAAAAAAAAAAAACTACACAGCATATAAGAAATATTAAAGAGAAAAGTTAAAATTAAAAGCATGTGTTTTTGATATAATTTAAGTAAATTTAAAATTGTAAAATCATATATATATATATATATATATATATATATATATATATATATATATATATATTGGATTGGCAAATAAGTAATTACGTTTTTTTTAAGTAAGTGAAAGATGATTTTTTCATGGAATGAAATAATTTTATTCAATAATCTATTGAACCTCTACCATCTTCCAAGCATTTTCATAATTCCGTGCTCAAAAAACTTTTGATTTTTCTGGACGAAAAACTGATCCAAATTTGATAACCTGACCTGAAGTTAAACTTTCACCATTTAAAGAGTGTTACAAGGAGCGGAATAAATGGTAATCTGATAGTGTAGTCAGGTAAATATGGTTATATGGCATCACATCCCAACCAAGCTCCAATAATTGTTGACAAGTGACCAAAGATGTATGTGGTCTCTCATTGTCATGGTAGAACATAACACATTTACGATTTACCAATTCTGGATGTTTCAGTTGCAATGCATCATTCAATTTGGTTAACTATCGACAGTACATAATCAATTGATCATTTGGTTACTTTAACTCATGCCAAACAGATAATTTTTAAAAAAGTTCTTTCTAAATCAAGCTTGAATTATCACCTGTCAAATTTCATAACAAATTCGTAGTTTAGAATAAGGTTAGATAGATTCCATAACACCCAAAAACATCTATTAGTGAAAACCCCAATTACTTATTTGCCATTCCAATATTGTAAATATTTTTGTTTATTTCTTTTTTAAACAGTTCTTAACATTTATTCTATAACAATATTTTTTTAATAATTTGTGTTAATTAAAATATTTGCATTTGAATTAGTAAACAATTTCCAAATGTGAATATTTTTTATTTTTGAATTTTTAAAAATCGTATGAATTGATATAACAAATATATATATATGATATTTAACAAGAATCTATAACATTTGATAATTCTTTCGCACAGCAGTAGGTAGATATATATATGATAATTAATGATGGTGATATATTTAACCGCGATTTTTTTTCTTTCAGATGCATGTGGTTTATCAGACGTCGCCCACATCGAATCACTTCAAGAAAAATCACAGTGCGCCTTGGAAGAATACTGTCGAACCCAGTACCCGAACCAGCCTACCCGTTTCGGTAAACTCCTATTACGGTTACCAAGTTTACGGACTGTTTCATCACAAGTCATCGAACAGTTGTTCTTCGTTCGATTAGTTGGTAAAACACCGATCGAAACGCTCATCAGAGACATGCTTTTATCGGGGAGTTCGTTCAGTTGGCCCTATATGAGTTCCATGTGACACAGCGTCTGGAGGCAACTCGCTTCCGCGTGAAAAACATGTTATTCCACTGCTGCTACGGAACGGGCACATTATGTCACGACACAAGAGGACTTGTGGAGTGGCGGTGGTTACCCTGAAGAATTTATGTTCAACGGTTCCTATTGATTGTTAAGAGTTGCAAAAAAGGAGAAGAAATTCTAAGTATGGTGAATTTGTTAAAACGTGAATGTGTTCAATTATCGTTGGAAGTTTAATGGGATAGTGTAATTGTTTATCGGTCATTTTATTGGTAATTTGACAGAATGGCATTATGTGTGTTTATATATATATATATATATATATATATATATATATATATATATATATATATATAAACACACACAAACACACATTATATATAAAATATTACTATTTTATTATTTTTTTGACTTATATTTCTTTTTATGTGATTTGTTAACTCATTCAGATATCAATATTCAGTAAGCACCATTGTTCCAATTAACATTTTTTAATCAACCAAATTTCCGTACATCATTTGATGTCTAGTTGCAAATAATCGTGAAAAATTAAAATTTGTTATTAAAATTAGACCATTTAAGGCATTTTCGGTACATATTTATTTATTTCAATAATACAACAATTATTATATTTATCCTTGGTTTAAAAAATTGTTTTCAAGAGTACTTATTTATTTGACACAAATTTATGTTTATTAATTTTTAATTAATAGGAAAATAATTTATGATAAATGAATTGTATAATTTAAAAGTGCAATCAATGTAAATTATAAACATTAGAAGTAAAATAATTTTAATTGTTTAACATATCTTCTTGTGCCAAAAATTATTGCTTAATTTATAACAGTCAACAAAGTTATTCAAAAGATTATTTTTATGAAGAAATTTATTTCACACGTTTATTTTTAACTTATTAAATCAATTTTTGTTTTTGTTAAACGGTTGAAATCATGACGATATATTTTTATGTCCGAAAATAATTTTATGTAAAAAAAAACTGTTTCAATAATGATATATAAAAACTTGTAAATTTTTAAATTCGTTAATAGTTAACGATTTCAAAATCATAAACGTTTATTAATGTATTTTTGTAATTATTTCTTCATTTCAATTGCTAGTCTTTGTAACAACTTTAGTTCTATAAAAAATACATTTAATAAATTACATATTTAAGTTAATATAAATAATAGGCAAGATTTTTTTTAATTTTTTTTTTGCATCTCCGAATGTTGAAAATAAAAATATATTGGTCTACAAATTACCTATCTTGGTATATGTAATTATGTACAATTACGAAAATAATAGAGTAGAACTCTTACTTATTGTACCAAATAAGCAATACTAAATAAAATATGTGAAAAAATTAATTCTTTAAAAATACATTCTGTTAATTTACCAACACACTGTAATTAATTTGTTTGTGATTAAAATGTTATAAAATTCAAACTGAAATATAATTAAACACGAATGTTTGATAAATACAAATCATCCGACATGTTGACAATACATAATTTAAGTTTTTAATGTAATTATGTATATGTAAATTATATTGAAGACATCACGTTAGTGCCATTATAAAATACAAATCATATTTGTTTCCACTTATAGTCAAGAAAATGTGAAATATGATCTGTATAACAAATAAATTGTATACATTTTACTAATTCAGTTTTTCTTGATGTATAAATGTATATTCACACACACACACACACACACACATATATATATATATATATATATATATATATATATATATATATATATATATATATATATATATGTATATATATATTTGTATGTATGTAAAAAAATTTTAAAAAAAATGTACAAAATTTTAACGTGTTGAAAAATGTGCAAAAGGACTGACTATAATTATATTTGTTTTTGTTATAATAAAAGTGTAAAAAATTTACTGGATAAATAATTTAGTAATAGTCATATAAAATATAAAAAAAACATTTTGTATAAAAATATGATACTGATACGACGTAAGGTATTTATGAAATATCAGTATAATACCTGTAGTAATACTCAAATAAAAGAAATTTAATATATAGTCAAAAATAACGATAAAATTAATTAATAAATAATTTTATTGATTAAATTATTACATAAGTAAACTTTTGTTTAAAAGCTTATTTATATAATATTTTAACAAATCAGAAATAAACAATTACACGAATATTATTTGATCATTCGAAATTGATTATAAATAAAATAGTGTAATTTTAAACCCGTTTCAAGTTTGTCATTAAAAAAATACTAAGCGAACAAAATACCAGTGAATTGTTTTATTTTTTATGTAATCGATAAGATAGTAATATATATCAAATTTTACTTCTAAAAAGGCATGTAAAAATGTAAATAAACATGTTTCAAATAATTGTATCAACGTTTTATGTGATTTTCAACCGTATCGTTTGTTATATATAAAACTTATTTAAGAAAAAAGAACATACATTTAAAATAAATATATAATAATACCTAGGGATTTTTCTCGTTTTTTTTTTATATATATATATTATAAACATATTCGGATGCCACCGATTTTATTGATTCTTTTGTACTTTTTTGTGAATCGAGAAGATGCTGTAAAATGTACGTTAATTAATTATTGTAAAATGTAAATAAGTACACAGCATAGTGATGATTATTATTGTAGAAAACATATTAGATTTTTTTTGAAAAAATGTAAATAAAATCATATACTCGTCTTAAAACGTGTATTTATGGACACACCTTATTTTATTTTTCAGAACAACACATACACTCACTCATTCACATATGCACAAATATATAAAAAGTATAATTAGTCAATTATTGAGTCAAAATAATAGTAAGTATTGAATTAATGAAATTCAAATATTAACATTTTGTATATTTATACAATTATTGAAGAAATAAAAAAAATAGACGATTTGAAATTGGTTTATGATTCGTATTCGTTTATAAAATTACATTCATATTTTGACATATATATATATATATATATATATATATATATATATATATATATAAATCAATAAAACTATTGAAAAAACTTCACTTTTATAAAAATCAAATATAAAATAATAATGTTCCTAATTATTACAAAGTCATTTAAAATGTGTCTCAATATAACTGACTCAAGAAACAATTCATATCATATTGTGAAAAATTTACAATGAAATGACATTTTCTCCGAACAATTATTCGAAATGCTAATATCGTATACATATACTCATTACACAAAAACTACAAACAAATCTTGAAATAAGTAATAAACAAAATAAAATAGTTTAAACATGAAAAATAAAATTGTGTAACTGCTCGATGAAAATAAACTTTATAAATAATAGTCACGTTAATATCAACTAAGTGCTACGTGTGATCTCGGCATTAATCCAACATATAAATTAAACATCAAATATTAAATATTTAAGTTCAAGTTCAACTGATGGTTCCATATTTTTAATTGAATTAATTTTTATTAAATTCTTGTGAAAAAATTACACATCTAAAATAGCATGATTATTCATCTAACAAATATAGTAAATATGCTAAAAGCAACACTGTTTTTTATATCATAAATTTATGTGGAAATATAAAAAATATTTGAGGATATTTTTAGTTTCTTGTGTTATTCAATTAATCAAATATATAAGTATTTATATGCATATATATATATATATATATATATATATATATATATATATATATATATATATATGCATATATACTCTAGATTTATTTACAAGAGAAATAATAAAATTAGAAGAAAAATAAAGAGGTATAAATTTGTTATAAAATGAAATGAAAACAAATATGTAAAAAAGAGTAAAGTTACTAAATAAATATATTTTCATTAATAGTCATTTCGTAAATTGAAATAATATCATTTCATTTAAAAATAGAAATTCTTATTATGAAAAATTAAATATTTTAAAATATAATTCATCAAATCAGTAACACTCCTACCTTTTAGTTTCATATAAAAAATTAAAATATTTATTAATGACTACTGAAATATTATAAGAAAATAAAAACTGCGAAGAATATAAAACATATTAATAGCACTTATTACAAAAACTAGTCTGATAGTATAGAATATTTAACATGAATGTAATAATAAATTACAATTAATTATTTTGCAAATAAATTACATTCAACATAAAAACTACTGTCAAATATCTGCAAGGAATAAAATACAACTGTTTCAAAATCAGTCTATTAAAGTAAACATCGTTACAGAAAACGTTTATAAAAAAAAAATATTAAATGAAACAGTATGACATATATAATTGCACTTACGTTAGACAAATTCTCGGAAATTTAACCCGAAATAAATAAATAAGAAAGTCGTAAATCGTTGCAAACGACTATGAAACTCAAAACAGTGACAACATATTTTTTCGCGAGCGTATAAAATATTTTTGAAACGAGCACAAGAAATTTAACATAATGGCAATAACTTTCAGTTTTGTGCAATTTACATGTAAACAACACGACAATTGAAGCGTTTTACCTAAACCGTTGAAGGCACAAGCAGACATAAAACATGTTTTGTTCAAGAATCAAGTCATATGTTACAGAGACTTGCTTCAAATGATGTTTAGTGAACATCTGGGTTTGGTTTCGATTTTTTTTTAAATTTTATTTTTGTTGTACGTGTCATGTTAACGACTACAGTATATTGTATACTTGATAAAATAGTTTGTAAGATGCCGAATACACACTCTATCATCATCATATTATATAAATTAATTTCAGTTTTTTTGTATAGAAACCTAATTTATTTTTTCCTTTTAAATTTTGTTATTTACATTACCAAAAGGGTTGATACATACATATGTATTTATCTAAGTGAATGTGTTTATGTATGTGTGTTATCTATATAGTACAATATTAATTGACTTAAAAAAATAAAAATACAAACTTGAATTTTTCGAAGAATTATCACTAAATTCTATTTAAAAAATATATCACTACTAGTTTTACAACAATATCAAATTCATTTTAACATAAATATACCACACATCCCAAAATCATAAAATTATAAAAGTGTTTACATTATTTTCAAATTTTTTTTTCAAAAACAATTAATTGAATATTTAACCAGACTTGGAAAATAAGTTATACAGAAATCTATATACCAAATAAATGATAATAATTATTTATAACAGTGTAAGTTTTGTAAAAAAAATTCAGATTTTATAACATCTAATGATGTTATATTTATCTAAGGGTTCTTCAATGAATAAAGTTTTCAAATGATTATTAAATATCGTAATATTGAACTTTTATATTATAAAAATATGCATAAAATAAAATCCTTGTTCAAATATAATTATTATTGTTAAATAGTAAAAAAATACAAGTACACATATTGTTAATTTATAAAAACTTTAATTTCATTATTGTTTTTATTGTGTAATTATTTTTTCCCTAAACAATAAATTAATATTCCTTGAATTAAATAATAACATTTATATATATATATATATATATATATATATATATATATATATATATAAACAAAAAATAATTACAAACTAAAGATAAAGAAAAGATAATTGGAAAAAAGATATATAAAGAAATATTCAAATAAAAAATCTAAGAGTAATCTAAAAAAGATAACTCTTCTATAAAAATTCATAAACAATATAAATTAGAGAAAATTGAATAAAAAAATTAGAGAAATAAGAATGTAAATAGTGGTTCAATTAAAAAAGATTTTTGAATGTTTGATCTGAAAATTAAATTTTATCAAAAAAAAAAGTAAATTTTAATAAAACAATAAGTAGTTATTAAACATTTTTCTAAAGAAATTGTTTGTGATTTTTAAAATAATTATTCATTTATAATCATTTAATTCACCAACAGTTTCGAAGTATAGATGAAATATTCATTTACTTTGTTTCAAAAAAACAATAATTTTTTTATGATATTTAATAAAGAATAAAAGAATAAAGAGATAACACATATTTTAAATATTTTATTTTTATTTTTTTGAGAAAATATCTTATTGTTTACAGTTTGAATTCGATAACTTGTGTGTGTATTTTTATGAAATTAAAAAAATGTTTATTCTTAAATATGCACAAATAAAATTAATTAAAATCATATACATATGAACTACTATGTGTACATGTATGTATGTATGTATATATACAATATATTTCTATAAGTATTTACACATTTGTGAAGTACTTTTATATATACAAAAATATCTCGAATTTATTTTATATAAATGAATAGACGACGCTTGAACGGTAGTTTACCACATCAAATAAATCTCATCGGTCGGTTGTTTGTGGCATTTGCTAGACACTTTTATCTGGCTAGACTTAAAAGAATATAAAGTAGCTGTAAATGAATGTGGTGCATCGGCAATAAATCTGTCGTTAATGGCGTTTTGGCCGACCAACAGATGTACCAGCTATGTCACCTATGCGTCGTTTATCAGTCGATCAGCGTCCAGACGCTAAACGTCGCGGTTACACACACACACATATACATAAATGTAATAGCATACAAATATACTGAAATTATTCTACTATGTATATTCACTCAGACGGTCATCTGCTAACAAGTTGCATACATAAACAAGGTGATTGATCTTATTACTTGTATTTTGATGTGCTTGATGTTCACCATCAGTATAAATCAGGTGTGAATACGTTGTCTTCGTGCAGATTTATTCAATCTATTTTTATATTAGCTTTTAAATTATCTGTACTTTTAAAAATAGATACTTTCAATTCACACACACACGCATATATATATATATATATATATATATATATATATATATATATATATATATATATAAAAGATAAACAACAAATATACATTTTTATACTCTAGCCAATTTTTTGCAATGTTAAAAACAATGTATATAAAAAAATTAATACTTTAAAAAATGTCTACTTTGTATATATGTACGACTGAAAAATTCAATATATTTAATTTTCACAATAAATACATTTATACTAAAAATAAATACAAAAGCTATTAAAATAAAAATTAATTTAAATGGAAACAAATCAAATATTGAATGATAATTCGAGTCGAAATTCATTACAAAATAATTTAACTCAAATGATTCTATTTTTTTACTAAATTAAAATTATATTTTAAGATATTTCCATAAAATGTTATAATATTTTTTTCATGATATAACGTTTGTAATTATAAAAATATTTAAGTAATGTTAAATGTTTTTATCATTAAACTAAAAAATCGGTTTTCTTTAATAATAAACATTAAATGAAATACTTGATGAAATATAAATTTAAAATCGAATAACCGCTGACAATATGAAATGAAAATCAATCAATTAAAAAAAGATTTATAACGAAAAGGTGATAAATTATAAACATCATAATATATCCAAATTAACATATTTCAAATATTTTAAGAATCTCTCGAAAATATACGATTGTATACTCAAGTTCAACCAATAAAACCATAATTTTGACAAAAACTTCATATTTTACAATAACAACCTATAATAAATATGTAATCGAGAACTTCAAATCTACAGATTTTCAGATAAAATACAAATTTAAAATTGATGACCACTATATAACATTCACATGATAAATTTACAATGTTTGTAAATTTATTGATTTTGTTGTTTACCATTATAAATATTAATTAACATTAATTTGGCTTACTGTCAAATTTGTCGAGAATTTAATTAAATACAAACATCGTGAATCTGTTTTCGAAATAAGATTATTTCTTCGAATAATTTATAGTTACGTATAAATTTGTCAAATTTGCCACTATACGTAATAAAAGAATCTGTTTATGATTCTTAAAGTGTCTTAAAATCTATCTGAAAAATATTTATTTTGTCACTGGATACTATAATGATATTTCAAATAAAAAAAATGTATACACATAGAAACATATATCTCTATTTAATAAACGACCGAAACAGTCTCAAAAATACCATTATTTATTCGTCGTTTCCTCCCACATAATTTATGTTTTCGGTTCTCGCATTACCTTTCCTAAGTACCAATTAGCGGCTGGCACTTGTACGTAGAACATATTATTTGGTAACGTTATATCGTACCAAATATAACGTTATTTACCAACTACAAATGGTCTGGAATTTAATATCAGAACACGATCATATAAATTCTACAATTGCTTTACATATCAGTATTTTTCAAATGCATTCCAAAAATATCTTTATGTTTTTTTTTTAAGACTATTCGATCATCTTTCATAAAACAAAATTTACAGTTATAAAGTACATGCATACTTTTTAAAATTTATATATATATATATATATATATATATATAAAACTTATGATTATAAAACATTTTTTTATTCTTATAAAAACTCGATATAGAATATGAAAATTTCTACATACAATTTGTACTTAATATTAATAATAGATTATTTATTTCAGTAATATTCTTATGTAAAAAAATCCTAAAATATCAGATTATTCCATGAATAAGCACTTTTTATAATTGATTAAAATATATATTTAGTAAAAATGAATATTGTACTTTTAAATAACATCATATGACCATCTATACTTAATTTATTTAATATTTAGTTTTTCAGCAACATAAATTAAAACAAAATAAAAATTATTTGTACGATGAAAAAATTTGAAACATTTTTTCAATGGCTTTACAAAGACTATACAACTTTATAAACTTTTTTTATTTATTTTACATTCTTGAATCTGTACACAAATTTATCGATTTTCCTTACTATACATTATATATATATATATATATATATATATATATATATATATATATATATATATAAACTATTGAATATATACGAAAAATAAATCCGTTCACTTTAAATAAAGAAAACGTTCGCAGTTTGTAATTCAATTCCAAAATACTTGTAAGAAGACGACATAATAAATTTTAAACTCGACGTTTTTTTCTAAAGTTTCATTGTAATAAAAATGTCCATTGATCGTAAGAAAACATTTATATTAATTGTTTTGTGAGTACTAGTTAACTAACAAATAGTATTTAAATCAGTTTAAGTATGTGTTTAATATTTCACTTAAAATACATTTAATATTACTCAAATTTTAACAACTTGCAATTGAATTATAAAAGCCTATAATGAATTGTATTTTAATAATTAATATATGAAATAAATATAAAATTAATTACAGTAATAATATTTATAAATTTATCTACATTTGGAAAATCTACGAAAATTGATTTCTTAATCCATAAAATCAATTGATATAACCAAAAAAATATTCATAAAATCTGTTATTAGATGATTAATGTTTTTTTTATTCTCAAGATTATATGTAGTAATTTATTAATTATTTAATGCATTTATTTATTAATAAAAAACAATAAAGTTTAATAACTGTACTTAACCAATTTTATGTCTAAATTTATATAACGAACATTTGATTTCATAATTTTTATAGGTTCATATATCATTTAATTATATATTAAATATATCATAAAACATTATTTATATTTTATAAAATAACTAGTTTCGAGAATCCTCAAGGCATTTGAAAATAAAATGTGTGGCAAAAAAACAAATATTCATGTATACTTAAGTAAATGTATGTACATATTTATAAATATATTAATTTAAATTCTTATCAAATATTATAACAAAATAAAAAAACATATATTGTAAATTAAACGAATAATAAAATATTTATAATCATAAATGAATACATAATTGAAATTTTCAATATTTATTTATTGAAATAAATATTTGACAAGAAAACTAAATGAAATAAAAGTTATGTTTATGACTGGATAATTCATTCGTTCTTATGTTCATTTAAACACGAATACATTTGACCAGATTAGGTCTTTAAAAGATTTTCTAATTAAATTTTTCAATCACATCGGTTAGATAAAAATGTCTATAATGTTCGAAACAAATTGTCGGTATGTATAATCATCATGTAAAGTATTTCTGTAGTGTCGCTTTCGAGTAAATTGTCTCTATTGAAATGAAGACAACACACAATAGTTTTTTTACTCTGTATGTGAACTTGCTTTTCAATGAGTGAATAAATTACAGAGCGTGTGGCCTCGGGTCATACCGGGTTATCATCGTACGCCTCTATGGGAAGATTTTGTTTATTGTAAAACATGATGTGACGTTTTCGTTTACGTCTACGTAAAAAATATAGAGTGTTCGTAAAGTACATGTAAATGTAAAGTACAATTTTTTAATACATGTTTTAATATGTTGACTTAGAAATATTTATGAACAGTTATACAATTTATTTCAAAACGTGTTATTTGTGAAATCCCACAATAATAATAACACTTATTTAGTTTTAGATTCAGGAAATAATTGAGATGTGGTAAAATACTTATTTGCTTTTCAGCAATAAATAATAATACCTGGAATTTTCTACAAAAAATATTTTTTGATTACAAGTAATAATGGAGTTATAAATGAAATTATTATTAAATGAATATACAATTAAATAAGCAATAAATACTGTTTTATATTCTATCTCATTTAAAATTAAATCATTTACAAACAAATTAAGTATCATAAATAGAATTGACAAACATAAATTTATTTATTCATAATGATTTTTAAAAAATAATTCTTAAGTATTTTACTGAGAATTTTATATAATCTTATAAATTTCTTTCAAAATTTTAATTTTTTATTTACATCTTGAAAATTTCTGTTGAATATATATATTAAATAAAATCTAATAAAAATATATATGAAATAATTATTAATCTGAAGAAAACAATAGTATGTTAAAATTTTAGAATATATATTTATTATAATTAAAAACTAATACTTTGAACTGTTTCTTGATTTTATAAAAACAGATATCCATAAATCACATATATATATATATATATATATATATAAAATTAAAACACTTCTTAGTAAATTAAAAAAGTTATAATCTTGAATTTTTTTAGTTTTGAAACACAAGTTTCTCGGAATATTTTTTAACGTCATATTCATAATAATGGTGATAATTTATTACTTTTGATACGTTCTCATTAAGATATTGATACAGCCAGTTTGTATTTACTTGAGTACATCATGTTTCTCATGATTTACGATTCTTAAACTGTGGAAACTGTAATCAGATCATACGATGATTTATATGGGATTTTTATATAATTTATTATTCATCATATTTTTGCGTATTTTTTACATTTTTTTTTGTATCAGGGTTTAAAGTTACGATGATCCATAAATAAAAAGTTTGTTATATATATATATATATATATATAATATTAAATATTTTCTTTTTAAATGTTTTATATGTATATAAATAATATTGTTTTATTTTCACTAACTTATTTAGATAATATAAAACAAACATCATTTATTGTAAAATAATTATACATTATAATTTGTATAATCTTATAATGTACTGTTATAGGATGTTCAAGAACTTTAATATATCATAAATTAGAACAAAAGATATTCTCTGCGAAGTAAATGAGATTTATTTCATTGATGGTACTTTTTTGATTAAGTTCCAAAGTGACAGGTTGAAGGCGGGTCGAATTGACACGGTTGATATGGTAGCCAATCGAATACATGAAGCACGTTGTCATGACAACGAGCGAGGTTTATGTATACAAACTGATATCTGTACACAAACACACACACGTACATGAATACAAACACACTCAAATATATATACATATTGTTCTAAATACACATGTTTAAATATTAAATTAAAAGGTGAAATGTTATGAAGAAATGTAAAATTCAATTAAAACCGAAATTAAAGACAATATTAAAGGTAATATTGAAGACAAGATTAAGAATGCAGAAACTGAAAAACTGAAAAAAGTGAATTTCGAAAAGAAGAGTTAAAATGATAATGGAAAATTTAAAAAAGGGATATATATATAAACAAAAAACAATTACATTAATTAAGCAGAAGTATGTTTCCTATTTTTACTCATTTATGAACTAAAATTTTATTACTGAAAATCTTTTTCTTTACATTTTTATTTATGAATTTTATATTTATTATTTTTTTCTATTTTGAATATTTTATTTTTATCAATACATAATTGGCATGTGAATAGAGAATAACATAATATATGTTTTTATTCCACTTATAAAATCAATTAAAATCCATTCTTTAATCACAAAATTTTTTCACAAGTATGATTTGATGACTAAAATATACGCAAATAAAGATCTTATTGTCTATAAATCTAAATTTATAATTATATATATATATATATATATATATATATATATATATATATATATATATATATATATATACTTTTATCAATAGTAAACAAGAATAAAGAGAAACTATTAAAAAGAATATTTACAACAAAATCATGGATAAAATTCATAAAATAAAACTATTAACTTCTTTATACGTGTTTCAGATACACCACGTATTTTTTGTTGAAAAATAATGAATATTTTTCAAACGATAAAAACTTAAACATTTCTCTCGTATATTTATAATATACTACTCTTTTCGACAATAATTTATTATATCATGTCTAATAAGGTAGTGAAATTTATACAACTGTAATAAACGAAGACATTGTAGCAACAATGTCAATAATTAAGGGTAGTAAAAAATTATACCATTTATTAAACAAAAAAGTTATACAAGAGAGAGAAAGGTTCTGAATTCCATATACGTTTCCTTATTGTTTTCTCTATCGTCAACGAAAAAAGTATATATTAGTTAAGGGTATCAGGTGTTTCACGACCACGACACACTGTTTTATAATAAGTGGCTAATAATTAGTCAAAACTTTGCTCTGCGATGGAGACAATATTGCAACGTTTACATTAAGTGTGGTGGGACTTTGTAACAAACTTTAACATGAAACTAGTATATAATTTTGATTATTTATATATATATATATATATATATATATATATATATTTGTTAATATTTTTTTAAGGAAAAACTTTAAAAAAATGTAAAAATCTAAAGAATTTACATTTACTTTCAAGATACTAACTAGAAAATCTTGTTAACAGATTTTTTTTCCAGTTTGTCTCCTTAATAATATAACAATCATCGCAACTTGTAACTACAAAATTTATTATAAAGCTCTTCAAGTACAAGTAGTAGATAATTTTAACAATAACATATAAAATTATTAACTAAACAAATTTAAACGAAACATACATTTATAATAAAAAGTCATTTATTACAATTTCTGAAATTATCCGTAATTTTTAATTATTGTTCAATAACAGAATTAAAAAAATACAAAACAAATAATCTATCTAAAAAATTTTAAGTTTAACACAAATTTGTTAATTTAATTATATCTAAATAAAGGAAAATAATTGAAATATATATTTTATAAATCACCACTGAATAAGTTCTAACTTATTAAAAAATGCAAAATAAAATTTAAGCATGAAATTCTTTAAAAATTATGATGAATATTTATATTACATCAAACATTTTGAAAAAAAATAATTATCAAAAAAAAATGTTGAATGAATTATCAAATACCTGTTTAATATTTTTTTTAACTAAAAAACTCAAATTACTTATTGTTTTATCAATCTCCATTGATCAAAATAGATGTATTAATCAAATAAAATATTACAGAATATTTATAATTATTATTCAAATCAGAAATATCCATATTTTACAATATGTTTAACAATTTTTCAGAATTTTCGGTTATTATATATATATATATATATATATAATTATTTGAAAGTCTCATATATATGTTAAAATAAAATATTTGAGTGCAAGAAACAATCTTTCTGTATAAACATACTGATCTAAAAATAAAAAACGACAATCTAAACCCACCAACATCGCAAAAAAAGTCCAAAACGTTATTTCAGAGCGATCCCACTACTCTACATTATGTTAGAAGTGCTGAAAGTGCCTTCGTGTGAATTTTTAATACGCGCTAATGACAAAACTTTGATATTACTTAAAGACACCTGCGTCGCATGGAAAACGACGCCTGGCGTTGACTAGCGCAGCATCCCTCCATCGACTTCTTGTGATGATGCCGCCGCGTCATAATTATGTACGTCGTCATTGTCATCGTCGTCAAGCCGAGAGATTTTACTAATTTGTTTCATGTCAGCGCGACTTTACTACTAAATTTATTGTTAAGAGAGTAATCAGAGATTTCAACCGGAGAGTGATATTGTAGAGAAGAGTCTCATGTTCATATTTTAAGATTGTACAACATATTGTAAGAATAATTTTCATTTAATATGTTTTTAGCTGGTGTAGATATCAATAACATACTTTTACATTAACTCGCATTCATTACATTTCAATAGTTAATTTTTAATACGAAAAATATCTTCATATGTAAAAATATCTATTAAGAAATAAATACATACAAAGTTTAAAGTTTACACTGACACAAATTTAATTCGATTTTCTTAAATGAACACATATATTATTACAATTATTATTCTTGTTATTAAACAAAAATATTCAAAATACTCCACCACCTTAAATTAAAATGATAATATAATTAATTTAATAAAAGAATAAACATGTATGAATAAAATATTCGATTTAAATGTAATATAAACGACCGCACAGATTTGAGCACGCATATAGTTTCGATTACCCAGCGCTTCCACCGACAGTGAAATGTCCCACTGAAAGCGAATTAACGTAAATTTTAACTGTAACATCAGCTGTTTTGCGACCGTATTTTAAAAGAATTTGTCAAGTGAAGAATTCTATATACGAATTAACGACTCGGAAAAAGGTTTCACTTATTTGCTGACTTACAAAACTGATTGTGTAATTTATAATCGTATTTATCGAATTGGATTTTCATCTAATGGAATCTGAATTATTTTTTTAGTACTATATATATATATATATATATATATATATATATATATATATATATATGTATATATATGTAATAAATAAATATCATTGTTGATAACTGTTATTAAAAATTTATAATAGTGACTAATAACAATATAACTTTATAATTTTTTTTAAATAATTTTTTAATTCAAAAATTGTATTAATATTGAACATTAAAATTAATTAGATAATACTATAATATATATACATATCATTCATTACTAAATTAATATTGAAAAACTTTTTACTAAAAATTAATTTCAAATCGATAACATCCTAAATACTACAAAATATTAAAGTGTTCAATAATTTTAATATTTATTTTTAATTAACTTGTATGTATTTCGATAACATCATCATCAATTATAAAGCTCATGTACATGAAAATACTCCCAAACTTCCCTAAATCGAATTATCTATTTTTTAGTATGATGAAATATTTATTCGATTTATAAATAGAATTGTAATAATAATATATTTGATACACATAATAATTATTAAATAAAAATACTGCATTAAATTTTATTTATAAGCAAAAAATGATCCAAAAAAAATTAACTTAAAGAATTTTAATTTGAAAAAACCTATTGTATATTTGATTGTATTTTGAAAACAACGACTTATTGCAATATAGATGTATATAAGTAAATTAAGAATTTATTATTAATAATTAATAAACATTTTTGATATTTAAGGCAATGATAACGAATTCAACCACAGAATCAAACTATAATTGTATTGTATTTTGTCTACATACAAAAATATTTTGTAAATACTAAATTTAAAAATGGATGAGTAATTTTATTCAATGTAAAAGTATATAAATTATATATATATATATATATATATATATATATATTAGATTGGTTATTAATCAATCTATATGTATTTTTTTAATTCTACTCAGGCATATAATTTTATACAATCAGTAATACATATTACAATCATTACAATAATATACATACATTTACACACACACACACACACACATATATATATATATATATATATATATATATATATATAGAAAGAGAGATAGAGAGAAAAAAAGAGAGAAGAGTTTGAAAGAAACATTAAGTAAAAGAAAGAATAACAAAAAAAATCATAATCAAAAAATACAAAACATTAAATAGAGACCCAAGAAATAAGTAATATAAAGATAAGTTTTTTAAAAATAATTAATCAAAAAAAATATACAAATAAATAATTTGAAGTTCTTGAAATATACCTTTTATTTCGAAAACAACATTGAAATAGTAGAAAAAGATAATTCATTTGAGATTGGAAATCTATATAGGAATGGATACATATGTATATATATTGAAGTATACAAAAATATTCTGTAATAAAATAGTATCATATTCACTAAAACATAACGAAATAAATTTTATTTCAGAAATCAATACGTCTCTCTTATCAGCATCATTCTTATATATTTACAATTATCGAACAGTCACTTATACATATAATTTATAAACGAATAAATAGAATATGCGATCAAAATAAAAATAAACTTATTTGTTTATTGGAATATTACAAGGCACAATATAAAAACCAGTTGAGTACAACTTCAATTGCAATTTATACATAAATAAGCGTTTATTCGATGCAATCGTGACATCGATAGATGCGGAGATCGTAAGTGCAATCAAATGTACATAGACAAGGCTTGATGAATGTAAATCACAATTATAAATCTGTTGACGTCAGACCATTTGACATCAATAAAGTGTACATGACATCATGGTCTATCGGCCGGCCATTTGGACGTTAATAATGTTTGCGTTCGTTTGAATCTTCGGGAATGCAGTCATGGATAGTTCATAGAAACACGATGATACGACAGAATGTTATTAGTTGGAATATAACGTTACGTACTGTAAACAGTATTGTGAATTTATTGGATTGTTCGTCGTTTTTATTAGCATTTCATAAAAGGATCTCATACTTCGACTTGTTGATTTTATAATTAACACTGACTAATTGTAAGACTTTTTCGGAATTGAATTAAAAGATAAAAAATTATTACTTCTGAGAATTTCGAACGCATAAACTATTTCAATAGAATAAGTGTAAATTTAATATAAACAATATCTATAAAGTTAGAATTATTTCGTTATTGAACTTAAAGTAGTCTAGAGATAAAAAATTAAATATTTAAATTCTATAATTTTCTTTCTATGATACAATTAAATTATTAATTAAATTATAAAATAGTACTTTAAAACATCTAGTAAGTGATTCTGATTTTAATTATATACTTAAAATTTTCTGATTTAATTTCTTTATATCCATTATTGTATTTAATTTTTATAAAAAAATTTCAAGTTACTATTTTTGTCATATTTAATTAAAATACTAGACAAATTAATGTTAATTAATTAAGTGAAAACACTACATTTGACAAAATTTTAATTCATCAAAAATTAAGATTATTCAATTTTCAAATAATATATCAATATTGAATTCTTGAGATTAAAGATGTTTCACTCCAACAATAAACAATAATGACATGATTGTTTTCCTTTCAGTCATATCTATAAAAATAATATGATTTGTAAAATATTTGAAATAAAGAAATTATTTTTTCTTTTAACTTTTATAATCATTTAAATACATTTATTTTATTAAAAAATATAAATATTTTTATTTCGTATTCTTTGTTGTAAATCAAATTTTTTTTAATAAAATGGATCAAAAACTGCATTAAATTCAACATCATCTATAGTAATTTTATGAGTAATTGAAAAAGAGATTGAATTTGAAATGTATTCATCTTAAAAGGATTTGAATTATTTACATGAATAAATTTTAAACTCCACTGTATATTCTAAATAAAAGAATTAATAATCAACCAATTAATTTTATTTATATACAATTTCATAGTAATTTAATTTTAATTTCATAATTTATTTATCTACTATATAAAAAAGTGAAATTGTAATACACATACCAAACTATCTATTTAAAATAGTTAATATGTATAAATTATTATGATAGAAAAATAATTTAAATTTATTTTAAGATAACTATTAAGTTTATAAAAAATGTTTTTTAAAAAAATATTAATCACCAAATATTTTATAAAAATATCCAGAATTGCTAATAAAAAGTATCAAAAAAAAATTAAAGTACAAAGAGTTTAATAATTTAAAAATTAGTAATATTAACAAATACTATTAATTATATATATATTATAAAATATTCAGTATATACTTGTGACTCAATGAATAGATGATTCTATTCAAATCAGTCGATAGTTTAATTCACGCGGCGTTCACAACATGGATTGATTGGGTTCCATCAATCCCAATCAACTTCAATTGAGATTTCTAAACTTTTTTATGTAAACATTAATCATAAATTTTATTATCGTGGTGGATGGACGGATAAAACATACTACTTCACTCATCTATACGATATCTAACCAGAGAAGAAATTCATCCTGCACGTGTTAGAAACAAAACAAATATTTATTTGAAACAGAACATATGTAAATCTTATTAACTCGTTTAATATATTCATTATAAATTATATTTTTTTAATTGGGAAACCTCAAATAAATATAAAATATATTTTAAATTATACATTTTATATATATATACATGTGTATATACAGATTTTTTTTAAGTAACAGAAGGTAAATATTTTTTTGGTTTATAATAAAAATCTACTAAACATGATAACTATGTACAATATTGAAAATATTTCTTTGAATTATGAAAATCGTTATTAATATTATTGAAAATATCTAACGTGAGTTAAAAATGACAAAATATGTTAAAATGTTATAATTTCAAATTTTTATTTAAAAAATCTACAAAAAACAATTCTAAAATAATATAAAATAGGCTAATGAAATTAATTGTTATTTATTTAAATTTGAATTTTGATAAAAATAATAAAATATGAGATTAATCTATTATTTCAAAATTTCAATCTTTAAGATAAAATCTGATATAATGAACTAAAAGAAAAGAATTAAAAACAAATCTTGATCTTATTTTTATGTTTCATAGCCTCATACATGTACATACATGTTTATCTAGTTATACATATGCATATGAATATATATATATATATATATATATATATATATATATATATATATATGTGTATGTGTGTGTGTTTTAGGTACATATATGTATATATGTAATCAATTTCCCCACATTTCCGTTTTGTGCAAACTTCAAATACAAAATCAATGCACGTCCTCCTCTGAAATGTATACAATGCGTGACGATTAAGTTGGTACGATCGACATGTAAAGCACAAAATTCCAATAATGTCGCATTAGCAGAAAACCCTTGGTTTGGAAAAACCGCATCATATAATTTGAAAGTGGCTAATGTACAAAACAGCTATTAGCATTATGTCGACGGCGGGCGTGCGATATAGGCGACGGTTCGCATCGCGCACAGGGCGGTTTTGAACGCGCATTTTGAACGCGTTAGACTGTAATAATCGCATTGCCAGTGCACACAAATGATACTCTCTATATTGCTGATGGTGTTTACGAGACAGTGGCTCTGTTGCTTGTACCATGATCTTAGAACAGGGTTTCCAATTCTTTGCTACTATATTGGTCGATTTTGATTATATTTATTTAATAGAAAATATAAATTTTCTTTAAATTTAGTTCTTTAAAAAATACAAATAATTCTTTTACATTATTTTAAAACAAAATCATATTAAATACATCGATGTGTCAAATTAAGTTAAAATTTTAAGATAATTTTAAACGATTTCTACAATCGAGAATACAAACACAGATTTTTTACTACAACTGACTTTTGAAGATTACGTGTTGGTATTTAAAACTCAGACTCAATCAAACTAAACTATAAACAATTGTGAAACATTTTTATAAAGATATTTTATATATAATCTGTTGAATTAATTCATTTATGAAAATACATTTTATTATATAAAAAGAGTATAATTAGAAGTAATGAATTTATTTTAAAAAAATAATTTAGTAAAAAATTATAAATAAAAAAAACAAAGAAAATGAGTTTTCTTGTTAGGAAATAAACGATATTTTTAAAAATAAATATTAATTTCAAAATTAATTTACTTCTTCATTAATATTTTTTTTATTAAAAATATAAAAACTGAAAAAATACAAACTTTAAACTAAAAAATATATCAATAGAATACATTAAGTCTTAATTTTTTTCAAATCTTCATTTACACATTCAAGTTAGAAGTTTTATATAAATATTTCTTTGCAATTAAAATACAAAACAATCTGTATTTGTATATTCAACTTATTAAAATACCCACTATATACTCAAAATTCGTTATTCCAATTTATTATTTCAAATACATATATTTGAAATATATTCACTATACTTATTTTAAATATGTACAGTATTTGAAAGTTTCAGAGAATTAATATTTCAAAATTAAGAAATACTGTAATTGAATACAGATTACAAATATAATACATGTTACAACCCTGTTTATTTTATACAATTCTGCACTGTATATAAGACTAAGCGGATAAAATATCAAACATATCTACAAAAATGTTTCTAACACTATTACTAATCTGATTTATCTTAAACTTATTGCACATTTTTATTAAATACGACTTCCTATCAAATAAAAAATGTGTGCAAATATTTTTTTTACTTTTAAAAAGATATTAACAGTACCCATTTTCTTTTTCCATTGTATTAAATTATTTAACAAAGTTTCCTATAATTTTCATTTTATCTCATTCAAATATTAAATAATTACAACAAAGTTAATAAAAAAAAAATAACTACAAATTACAGTGATTTTTTTAAAATCTGAAAATTATTCAAAAATCAATCATTGTGTAGAAATAAATATTTTTATTAATAGATTATGTTGAATAATCAAATTTTAAAAACAAAACATGTATATTTACATAAATAATAATTTTAATAATAAATCACAATTTATTTAAATTCTTTCACTAGAAATTTAATAATACATAAAGTAACATACAGAGAGGACTCTTCCATGACTACTAGAAAATTAATGAATTCCAAGATTCTAAACGCGTTGTATCCGTATGGTTCATGACAAAAAAAATATTTTTTTCTTTAAAGAATGATTGATTGTGTTACAACATTGATGTGTTTATCTCCAGGTGTCTATAAAAATTCATTTAAATACAAACATATGCATCGTACATACGTACATATGTATCTATATAATATATATATATATATATATATATATATATATATATATATATATATATATATATATATTCTCCATTATGTTAATCTGGTTAGATATTAAATATAACATATTAAAATAAATTTGTTGTAAATTTGGCATTTAATTTAAAGTCAAGAAAATTGTCTATTTTGAGTAGTATTTTAAGTATTTTGAATAAGATACTGACAAATTAACAATGATACAAAAAATTACAAAAGATATTTTAATAGCTTTCTACATTATTTTTTATTTACAAATATAGTCTTAAAAAATAATATCTTTTTAAGCTCGTGCCATTGATTTTTTTTTCTATGTGATTGTATATATATATAAATTGTCTGTGGTTAAAAATATTATAAAAAACGAAACTTTCAATAGAGAAAATGAACAATATAATTGATTATAACAAAATATATGAGTTACTTTGATGAATTATCATCTTTGGTATTACTAAGTTTCCAAATACACTAGGGAAGAATAAAAGAAAAATTAAGAAGAAAATTGTATACATTTGTTCAATATTTTTTGTTTTAAACGCATATCATGTTTATCGAACTTCAATCTCTGTATAACTATCTAATGACTATCTGATTTTTTGAAATAACAAATTATCAAAATTATTACTGAAAAGCCTAGAAATTGCTTAAATGGAATCGTCAAATATATTTCATAATATATAATTGATACATAAATTAAATAGCATTATATTGTCATGTTTTTTTTTTTTTTGAGTAGATAAGATTTTAAAATGTTATTTAATATAAATAAAATGGAAGTTTTTAATATTTGTACTGTACTATATAACATAGAAAATTCATAAATATATTTCTGTATTTTTGAAACAAAATCTTCTTTTTAACAATTTATCAATTATCAATGTTATATATATATATATATATATATATATATATATATATAAGTTTTGATATAAAAAATAAATATCCAAAGATAGATAAATCTAATAAATATACTGCCAACAACCGTCACACGACATCACAATGACAAAATCAACAATGAAAACACGTCCAACTCTCAGCTGGAATTGACTCTGTTACCAAACACATGATTTGAAAGTATCATATCGCGTTTGTTCATCTGTAAAGTATAAAACGCGGGTAGCACCTATAATAGAAACGGCTACCTCCTCCCGTGCAATGTCACCTCCACCAACGATCCCCGCGTTCCCGACTGACATAACAAACGGAACGGTGGCGTAACCACTGATAACCGAATGAACCTGCAACATGCCGAACGTATCACGCATTCAAAAGTACAAAATATTCACTGTGACAATGGATGATGTGAACATCTCACCCCCGTAAAGCACAGTGGAAAAAATGAAAAATGTCAAACTGTCAATCAATTGATTTTCAAAGATGTGTCGCGGTCGGAATATATTTTTGAGGTTATGCTTGTCCATTTGAATAAATACATACGAGTGAGAATATACCTCTGACAAACACACATAAACGTACAGAAAAGAAAAAATTGAGTGTACAAATCATCTCATTATAAAAAATATAAAACGATTAAAATTATAAATATATATCATAATAATTTCTTCTCACATTATACATTACTAAAAAAAAATTATTTCATATTTATTCACTAATAATTTTTAAAATTTCTAAAACAGTTTTCTGATAAATTAAAATCGATTTTTGAAATTATTTATAAATTCATATATAATTAATCTTCAAACTTATATAAAATACACATTATTAATTGCATTTTTTTATCTTATTTGAAGCAACATAAAATTTTGAAAAATAAATATAAATAAATGAAATCAGTCAAATAAAACATCAATAATTGTAATGTATAGTACAAAAGTATTACTTCATACAAAAGCAAAAAAAGAACATAAATGTTATAAAAATAATTTTAATCAAAAAAACTAATATCAATTATTTTAGAAATTAAATTCATCACTGAGAAAATGCAGTTGATATTGACTATTAATATAATTACTAATCAACCAAGAACATTAAAAATTGTTTAAAAATCTATAGAAGTACTACCAATGTAATTAAAAATATTTAAAAATTAATTTATTAAAAATTGTCTGTACATATTGTTAATAAACAATTATGCTAATAAATACAAAAAAAATCACTTAGTAAAATAGTTAATTTTGAACAATATTTTATTATTTATGTTCAAATATTCGATTTTGATAATAGTTTATAATTTTATCAATTTAAAAAAATCAATTATAAAAAATGTAGATAAATAGTCGATTTTTTTATACAACGTAATTACCAAAAAACTCATATTTAGAACATCATCTACATTCATTCTCCTACAAAAAAATAATTAATTTTATTAATTAACGTTAATGCATTCGTTTATCGATTGTATATTGAAAAAATAATAAATTAACTAGACATTTTTTTTATAAAAATATTCAAACAATAATAACTTGCAAAAAAGGTTAAAAAATAATGGCCTTTAACAAGAATACAATTTAAAAATTAATAAAATAATTCTATATTCGAAATATCTTACTCGAAACTTACGTTCTATTTTTCTTATCATAACTAAAAGATAGATAACATACATTGTTCAAAAAAATCATACAGGGTAACAAAAAGTAACAAGTTTTCAAATCTTAAAAAAAGTAAATATCTAATAATAGATACATGGCATGTATATACATTTATACATATGTGTGTGTATATAAATAGTTAATTTCAATGTTCAAAAAAAGATAGAATATTCACATAAACGCACAATCGACGACATACTCCTAAAATCAATTATATTGAATGTATATTTTTCTATTGACGTTCGAAAAAGGTATCTCTATTTCAAAAAGGAAATAAAAAATCTTTATCATTTTCACCTTTGACATGTATTTAAAAAGAAATAAATATATTTGATACGTAGAGACAGCTGTTACTAATTGAATAAAAATGTATCTTTACTAACAAGATATAAAAAAGTTAATATATTAATATAAATATATTCTTCTTCTAAATTGTCTTTATATAGAAATGCAATTTATTATGTATATGAAATGAAATCTTATATAAAAATGTTAAACAAAAATTCTGGCTATAAAGATATTTTTTCTTTAATAAATTAAAAAAAATTATAATTTAATGATTACTTGTGAACAAAAATATTTTTTTAGGGTTTTTTTGAAAAAATATCATCTTTCTTTAATTATATTTAATCGATTTTAATAATTTTTTTTGTTGTTTTTATTACTCATGTTTTCTAAAATATTATTATTACTGTATCAAATATTAAAATCAATTCATGTATTAACCAAATATTTGATAAAACGTACTTAATCTGTATATAAACAATGCCAAATCTACGTGAGATATTAAATAAATAATCGAAAATTTCCATGCACGCTTATTTCAATCGAAAAAAATCAAAAGCTGTTTCCAATACACATACAAATATCACGTCCCATAAAAATGTGCACGTAAAGTAAATGGTGACATCTGCACGACACACCGTTGGCACCACAAATTGACAACTGTCAACAATAAGACGACACTTCATTGTCGCAAATTGGAAAGAATGAGAAAAGCGTGTATTTTTAAAATCAAATCCCCTCGCTTCGAATATCACGAAAACTGTCTCGTGTTTCAGTATCTTTACGTTTTTTTTTTACTCGGTCTCTGGACAGGAACGTTTTAATATAGAAAAATCAGAAACGTTTCATACAAACAAGCATGAAGGACATTTTATCTATTTAGAAAAAAATGTTTAAATTACGTCATGTTTCGCACGTTTGAATTATGTTTGCTTATGCTTCAATAACTGGATCAAAGGATCATGTACTACTGCAATTTCATTATGAATGCTTATAAAAAAAGAACTTTGATAGTTATTTTGTATAGCGCAGAAAAGGATAAATTGCGCGTATCTTGCGTTTTGAATGAACAGGACAGGAATTGACTTTATGAGTATTAATTTTAACATTCTACAATAAAGAGTTCAATCAGTTACGGATATGAGTGGAAGTACAAAATAACTTTGACAAAGAGATTTATATTTATAAGTGTTTTTTAATCGTGATAGAATCCATATAGCAAATTCTATTTAATCTAAAAAAAAATCTTTTATGTATATACATGTGTGTGTATGTATATATAAAGTTATGATAAAAAAAAATTTTTAGGTTAAATAGAACATTCGATATGGATTCAATTTAAAGTTCTATCACGATTAAAAACACCTCTCTCTCTCTCTCTCTCTCTCTCTCTATATATATATATATATATATATATATATATATATATATACTGTATATATAAATTGAACTATTGTTAAAATTACTAAATTTTACAACGACTTTTTTCTACAAAGAACAGTTAAAGCAACGCCATAATTAAACGAAAGCATACTTGTTTTAATAAAATTATTTTTGAAGTATTTTTATTTTTCGAAAATACCAATATACAAATAAATTATCCTCGGTTGGCCGAAAAATATCCTCGGTTGGCCGAGAAATATCCTCGGTTGACCGAAAAATATCCTCGGTTGGCCGAAAAATATCCTCGGTTGGCCGAAAAATATCCTCGGTTGGCCGAAAAATATCCCTGTTTTGCTAAAAAATATCCCTGGTTTGCTAAAAAATATCCCTGGTTTGCTAAAAAATATCCTCAGTTGGCCGAAAAATATCCTCGGTTGGCCGAAAAATATCCTTGGTTGGCCGAAAAATATCCTCGGTTGGCCGAAAAATATCCTCGGTTGGCCGAAAAATATCCTCGGTTGGCCGAAAAATATCCTCGGTTGGCCGAAAAATATCCTCGGTTGGCCGAAAAATATCCTCGGTTGGCCGAAAAATATCCCTGGTTTGCTAAAAAATATCCTCGGTTGACCGAAAAATATCCTCGGTTGGCCGAAAAATATCCTCGGAATTTTATCTATAATATTTATTTTCAACCATGAAATTCCTTTTTAATCTTAAAACTAAAATATCGATAAATTATGTAAAATACTGTTTTTTTTCTATTTGTTTATACTTGTAATTTTAATTCAAATAATATATAAATTAATTTTCATCAATTAAAAATAACTAAAAAAGAAATCATGTAATTTATAATATATATAATAATTAAATAAATAATTTATTATAACTATAATACATATACCCCCATTACAAACATTTGCATAGATTTATGTAGAATGAAGTATAAACAACATACATGTTTAAGTTTCAACTTGTTTAATTCAATAAATAAAAGATAATAAACACCAGAAAAGTTAAATTAAAATTTTAATGAAATTTGAGAAGTCCGTATTTTTTTATTATTATATGATTTTTTCATTATTGTATAAATTATTTACTGAAAATCTGATTTATTTAAATAGAAATATTTATTTTTTGAGTACCATGAAATATAGAAATCATAAAAAATATCTATGAATAAATGAAATAAAAACCAAATACTGTACAATTTAAATTGGAAAAATATGAAAAATATTTGTCCAGAAATGAATCTGTCAAGGTATATATAAAAAAAATAAAATTACTTCTCTTTGAGAATTCTTCCTCAATCCCGTCCTATACCAATGTCACGTATTTTGGACGAGGGTGGTTTCACGATTTATTTTATGTGTGATGGTAGACCACTACAACCACAAGTGTGGTCTACCGAAACAAGTTGTTCGCGCGGGGGTGAATTAGAAGGGTGGAATGAAAAATCATAGTTAAGGGTGAGTTCTTGTATGCAGTACTATACAAAGTATATTGCATTGCACTTGTTATTATGAGGTTTGTAATCCGAATAAAGTTATTGAGTTAGTTTTTGAATAGGGCTGACTTTTTTAGTTTAAAGGAAATCTGGTCTATGTCTTTAATGAAACGTTTTATTATATTTTATGAAAAATATATTATACTAATTCGACGAGTAGATTTCATATGTAAATATAAATACATGGAATTATAAACGATTAAAGAATTTGAAAAAGTAATATATATATATATATATATATATATATATATATATATCCAACCACCATTATAATAGTTCATGATAGTCGAAACATTTGTAGATCTAGTAACAAATAATAAGAGGAAGAAAAAAAAACGAAAGCAACTGAAATATTATAAACAACCATTCGCTCGAAACTCATCTATATCTGACACAAACCGTCGGTCTTGAGGCCGGCGAACGAGATCATTTTTCAAAATCAACCGAGAAAATTTAAATTGGTTAGGTGTCAGATGGGCGTGGGTTCGTGAGCGTCTTTTGTTTCGGACCGACTTCACATGGCAGCGATGTTGTGGTACGAATTGACGGGCGACGACCACCGCCACTCGCCGCCACAACCACCGTCTCACCTTACCGTGCCGACCCTCATTCTGATACACTAAAATCATTATCTAATGATTGTTTTGAGATCGGACGACCTTTGTGATGCCGTCAGTAGTTGTAGTAGTCCATGTCTCGTGTGGCCATTAACGTTCCTACCGGAACATTGCCGATACTAAAAACACAAGCGGTTAATTACTGAAAGCACTGCTATCTTATGCGAGACCATAGTACTATTGTTGATGTGGACAAGAAATTTCATAATTAATCATTTATGAGACTGATTCGGGTATCTCGGATTTTTTTCTTAGTAACGACGAGTTGTTTCACGCCAATGCTATGTTCAAAGCGTGTTACCAATTAAAATAAAATGATACAGTAAAGATAATCATTTCAAAAAGCAGACGTTCTCTTAAGTAGTTCGATAATTAAAGCGTTAATAACTCAGTAAAAATGTTCATGTATAAAATCATTTAAGTACAATGAAAAAAAATGTTGATTATTTCATTTCTAATTTTTTTTATTATTATTCCATATAAAATTAGCAGCAAACAGAATTATAATCGATTATTATAGTCATTTTAATTTTCACATCAAAACATAAATATGAACAATATTTTCAAATAAGAAAATCAGTTATTTTTTCAAAAAATTAATAAATTTTCTTTCATAAAATAATAAGTATTTCTAAAAACAAATATAATTACAAATAATATTTATTCATTGAATACTAAAAATCTACTTACTGTATTTTATAAAGCTATCGTTATATATAAATATATAGGGTCATCCAAATGTGACGCCTAGATTTGTGTTTTATTAAAAAGAAACTTGTGTATAGTTTCTTTTTAATAAAACTGTTGAGGAAACAGGACAATTCACACGACAGTTTTACTTTAAATATCTTTATTATATTACATTATGACTTTACAATACAGAGCCTTCTTATTATCTGACATTCTACACAATAATGTCCTGTTCGTTCTTATTCTCTAACTAGAAACTACACAGTGCGCACTCTCACATATTCACGCATGCGTACAAGACAAATGTACATTCATATCATAAATTCAACACACCTCCTTACATTTGACTTTTGCGCTTTTTACATACTACATTAATTTTAACATTTCTCTAAATTTCATAACAATTCATAACAATCATAACAATCTTGGAATCGGCTTAGATAATTAACACTAAATGCAATATCAGGTCTAGAACCTGTACTAATATATAAAAGTTCTCCTATTAAGTTTCTATACTTAATTTTAGTATCAACTTCGCTTGCTGGATATAATTTTAAATTTGCTTCCATAGGAGTGTTATATTTTTTTGCATCTATTAAATTATATTTCTTTTCTAATGATCTTATATAATCCTTTTGACTTAAAGACATTTCACCGTTCTCATTATCATACTCAATTTCAATTCCAATGTATTTATTTACTTTTCCCATATCTTTCATCTTAAAACGTTCAGACAATCTTCCTTTGACCAGATCTATCATTTTTTTTTTTATCTTTACAGAAAATTAATACATCATCTACAAATAGTAGAATATATACAGGATGTTCATAATTATTATTTACATATAAACAATAGTCGTAGTTACTTCTCTCAAAGCCTAACTCTTTCATATATTCGTTAAAACATTCGTACCACATTCTAGGACTTTCTTGCAATCCATACAATGATTTGAGCAATTTATAAACTTTATTTCTACCTTTCTCAAAACCTTCAGGTTGATTTACATATACTGTTGATTTTATTTTTCCAAATAAAAAGGCTGATACCACATCCATTTGCTCAATCTCTAATCCGTTTTGAATACAATAAGCTAACAACAATTTTAAAGTTTGCAATTTTAAAACGGGAGAATAGGTATTTTCTAATCTGTCTATCTGTTGAAACCCTTTTGCTACTAATCTAGCCTTAAAAGTCTGTTCATTCTTTTTAGTGTAAACCCATTTCACATCAATTACATTTTCATCCTTTGGCATATCAATCAGTATCCAAGAATCATTTTCCTCTATTTTACATAATTCCTCTTCCATAGCCTTTTGCCATTTTTCACAGTCTACTGATTTAATCGCTTCGCTATATGACATAGGTACATTTGCATCACAATAGTTTACATATACACAATAGGTTTCAAAATTTTCATTAAAATACTTTTCATTTGGTTTATTTACTCTCTCAGAACGTCTTACATATGGTATTGGATTACTTGCATTTTCATTCTTTAAAGTTTCATTAGGTCTTTCATAAGCCAAATTATTTTCATTTTTTTCAGTGCTTGTATGCTTATCATTTTTATCATCACTCTCACTACTTAACTCTTGCTCATTATTTTTCTCCTCAGATACTCCTATCAATTTGCATCCATCTTCAATTACATCAACATGTCTAACATTTACAATTCTACCCTCTATTAACACTCTGTAGCCTGTTTCATTATAACCTAGCAACTTTCCTACTCTAGCTTTGTCATCCCATTTTGACTTTCTTAATTGTTCAGGTATTCTAGCATAAACTCTGCTTCCATACATTTTCAAATATTTCATATCAGGCTTTTCATTGAAGAAGATCTCATAGGGTGTCTTATGTTCTATAGTATTTGCTAATGTTCTGTTTTTAAGATAAGCCGCCGCTTTTACAATTTCTGGCCAATACATTTTGTTTACATCTGCCTCTTTTAATAAACACCTCGCAGTATCCATTATGGATCTGTTATACCTCTCTGCCACACCATTTAATTCGTGCACATAAGGTGGACACGGTTTCATAACAATACCTTTATCTCTAAACAATCTGTATATATTTGAATTCATGTATTCTTTTCCGTTATCACAAACAACCTTTTTTATTTTCTTATCCGTTAAATTTTCTACAGTATTAATATAATCGACAAAACATTCGTATACTTCTGCCTTTGATTTTATTGGATATACTTTCGTTAATTTACTATAATCATCTATGAAACTAACAAAATATTTTTCACCTAAGTTACCTACTGTATATTTACATCCGTATGTACAATCTCTAATAATCATTCGCAAACGGTATATTACTCATTTTACATTCAATACACGTTGCACATTTTAAAAATTCAGATTCTATATTTTTCGGTAGACCAGTTATTAGTTCATTTTTACATAGCTTATTTAGATATTTAAAATTAACGTGTCCTAAAGTTCTGTGTAATCTTTCCTTTTGGGTCATACTATATTTTTCAGCTAAACCAACAATTTTTTCTTCAACATTTTTACTTTTGATTACACAATTCATGTAATATAAATTATTTTTTTTATGAGCAATAGCAATCAAATTTCTACTTTCTTGATTGTAAATTTTTGAAATATCTCCTTCAGATACAATTTTATTATTTTCGGTAACTCTAGAGTAACTTAAAAGATTCTGTTTCATCTCTTTTACATAATAAACATTTTTAATATTTACTTTATCTAACGCTTCAAAAATTACATTCATTTCCAATCTTTGTCGCTTGTAAAATTCTACCATCACCTAACCTCACTTCTACAGGTTTTTAATATTATAGACGTTTCAATTATTAGTTATATGATCCGTGCATCCGCTGTCTAAAATCCAAATAACTTTATTTACATTTTCAAACTTATTATTATCTAACCTCTTAATAAAAAGACACTATTAGACTCGCGTTGATTTTCTTGATTCGCTGAATTCTGCTCACCTCCTCGGCTCCATCCACCACGTGAACTGCCGCGCCATTTTTGCTGCATTCCTCTGTTGCCGCCTCTCCGATGTGCGAATCCACGTTGATTACTTCGGCTTCGATAAAATCGTCCTCTTCCACTCGTTGTGTTCCTTTGTTGTTGCTCAGGACATTGAGCTTGCTTGTGACCGGCTCTTCCACATATCCAACATCCTCCCCTTACATGCGTTACAAAAGAACTTGAGTTGCCGTGCTGATTTCTTTCGTCCCTGTTTGACTTATTTTCTTCTATTTCTTTCATTGCTATTTTTGACTTTAAAAATTCGACCGTTCTTTCCTTTTCCGGCAACACATCTATCAAGTCTCCAATATGGCTGTATGACGAAGGCAATGCTCCTAGCATAAATCTTAATTTTTCTTTTTCGTTTAATTTATATCCTGCCTGTTTCAATTCGTTCGATGCTTTTTCGAATTTGTCAAAAAATGTCGTCACGTCTGTGCACTCTTTTAATTTAATACTCTCTAATTCATTTCGTTTTACAATTTGCAGAGCCGTTGACGTCCTTAAATACAACTCGTCAAACTTTTTTATGATTTCGTACGAGGAGTCCAAATCACTGACATATTCTAATTGTTTATTACTTATTGAGCTATATATATAATTCATAGCTTTGATGTCGGCTTTTTTCCAATTAGCCACATCATCTCTCGCTGTTCTATGTCTTGTTACTTGTTCTCTGCAATCTTTGAATTCCAGTAACTTCAAAATTCTTAATTTCCAACTGGAATATTCTGTGCCGTCGAAAATTTGAAGGCACACATCGTCCACTTTTACATAGGACGCCATATTGTTTATTTTTCTTTTCTTATTTTACTTTATTTCTTTAATAATCTTTATTTCTTCAATAATCTTTATTTCTTTAATAATCTTTATTTCTTCAATAATCTTTATTTTAATTTTTTCATTGTTTCATTTTTCAATTTTTCATTATTGCTAATTTCATTATTACAATATTTCATCATTTTATTATTTTAATTATTTAATTATAACTTTTTAATTATTACATTTATTTCTTTTATTCACAGATAAACTTTATTTCACTTATTTTTAACTTTTCTAATTAATCAATTATTAACATGTGCTTTTAACCTTTTCTTTTCACCATATTTTTCACTTTAATTTAACTTTATTTTATTTATTAAAAAATCACTTTCTTCTTATCAAGGAAACCACGCTCTGCTACCATGTTGAGGAAACAGGACAATTCACACGACAGTTTTACTTTAAATATCTTTATTATATTACATTATGACTTTACAATACAGAGCCTTCTTATTATCTGACATTCTACACAATAATGTCCTGTTCGTTCTTATTCTCTAACTAGAAACTACACAGTGCGCACTCTCACATATTCACGCATGCGTACAAGACAAATGTACATTCATATCATAAATTCAACAAAAACAAATCTAGACGCCACATTTAGATGACCCTATATATATATATATATATATATATATATATATATATATATATATATATAAAACACAAACACACACATAAGATATTATTTTAACAATTATGCATCCAATGTCGAATTTACTTTTCTTAGATGTTTTCTGTGTCTGCAATTTTTTATTTCTAATTTTTTTCCTGGTAAATCAATTTATTAAAAAAACAAAATATTCTAAACGATTTCTTTCTTATTTCCAAAGTTATAAACGTACTTTATATATATAATACTTTTATACAGGTAAATGATTTAATGTTAACTGATAAAAATATATATTATAACAATACATGGATCCCCATTATATAAAATTACAGATATTTATGTAGAATAAAACATGTTTAAGTTTCAACTTTTTTATTAAAAAATACTAAAAAAAGATCAAAACCAGAAATAATTTTCGAATGTAATTATAAAAACTGACTGATAATAAAATCCAAAAAAAATAACATTTAAATTTTAATAAAATATAAAAAGTCTATTTTTTATTATTAGGTATTTTTTTCATTACTGTATACATTATTTACTGAAAATTTGGTTTATTTTAAATAGAAATATTTTTAGCATAAAAAATAGTAGATGGATATTTTACCTTTTATCTATAATAATAAGGATGTTTATATATAATATTAAATATAAACATTTATCATAACAAATTAAACTAAACAATGCTTAGAGGAAAAATAAAATGGAATTAAAATCTCGATATACATTTTTTCTTTTCAATAACATTTTAAATTCTTAATTAATTAAAAACAATTACATATATATATATATATATATATATATATATATATATATATATATATACACACGATCTAATAATAGTTGTTATAAATTATTAATCACTGGTTTTATATTATTTTTTTATTATTATTTCTGAAGTACTGAACGTCACTTTATAACTCATCGAAGAAGTATTAAAAAAAAGTATGCAATATCGTTAATGAATAGCATGCGTGTATAAAACACAAATTACAAAAAAGAAGTACATGCATTTATATTCCATGTAATGATTTATTAACATCTTTACCTTGTATGGTATATACAATTAAGCCGAAATATTGTAATTAGCAAAATCGAAAAAAAAATATCAGTAACAGGGTCCATTAACTCTAAGACCTACAAAATATTACACCGCGCCACTAATTGACCTCACATGTCCAGCAAATGTACATTGTGTTCGGCGTATAATGAAATATTACTTTTATTGTGTTTATTATTACAGCACATTTTGACAAGCTGATACACTTCATTATTTTTTTAAAAATTATTGCTCCGATGAGTTTGATGAGAAATTATCTACCTTCAAATTCTTCTGATTTCATTCATTATTTTTAATTGTATTTGAGAATATATTAGCAAATATTATATTTGAAAACTTTTATTGAGAATTAAAATATACTGTATAAAATAATTAAATATCAACTAATTCACTTTTTGCATTACTTTTTGTAATGTTGTGATTCAGAAATTCACACATATAACTCGTAAACTTTTAAAATATAAAATATATTAGTTACATTAAAATATATACAAAAAATTAAATTGAATAAAATAATATTAATGATAATATATTTTTTTGTTCTACAAAGGTCATACTAAATATCTATCTTTTACATACATATAGAAATCGTTTTCTCTATTTTTTTAATCAAAATTATTTCAAATACAAAAAAATACAACACATAAATAGCATAAAGTAGTGTTATAATCAATATAATTAAAATACAATAATATATAAAATCGAAACATGTGTGTTTAGAAACGAAAAAATAAATAAATACACATGAGTTGATTACAAAATCGAATAAAATATGATATGAAAAATCATTATATAAAATACGAGATAATAAAACTCCCCTTAAACTTCTACCCTAATCGTTGAACAAAACATAATGCTAAAGAAACTCAATTTATCGCCAACGAGTTTTTAATTGAATTTTTAGGAAATTCTGAAAATGTTCTTTTTTCAATGCATATTACAAAGTTTTATGTATGCATTTACTTGAAATATAAATAACATTTTAAATATTTTTTGCATATATGTGAAATTATATATATATAATATTTTTTAATATAAGATGAATAAATATGGTATGAACTACTAAGTAATATGTCTTTTTGAACACCACTAGGGGTTGTATGGCGCTAACATACAATGAAGCATACACCACCGGAAACGGATATAGAGAGTGATCTCGCTGTGACGTTGAAAGAATATACTTGTTCTGTCTTAATGTCGCGCCATTATTTATCGTGCAAGTTGTAAATTGTTCTTTCTTTATTGAGGTTAGTGTAATGTAGCGGAATGTTTGTAGTTTTTATTTTGTGCGGATTGTTGATTTGATTTCGAGAATAATATTTTTTTCGAACGGAAAAGTAATACAGAAATGTTCTACATTTAATTTTGAAAGCTTTATAATTCATAGAACAAATAAGAAAAAATATATTAATTCCCTACCCTGATACTAAAATCAATGTTTTTAAAATGAAGAATTTCTATTAAAAATATTTCTAATAAAATTATTAAACACTTGTGTAACTGATTTGTACAAAAGAATGAACGAGAAATGAAAAGAAAACACTATAATTGTATTAAATTAAGACAATCATTTATAGATTTTTATAAATATTTAAATTCTTATGATTTGTAATAAAATGGTAGTTAATCCAAAAATGTATACAGTAATATATTAGAATATAGGACAGATAAATAATAATCTAAAATATAAAAAAGAAAAAAATGAAAATATTCAAATTAAAAATTAAAGAATTTTCTTTTTTTCAATTTTATTTCATGTTATTTATTAAAATTAAAAAGAAAATAAATAAATGTCATAAAAATTACTATAATTTTCAAATAAAACTAGAGCAAAGTTTAAATAGCTATATTTTCTATATAAAATATCCATTTTTTTATTTTAAACAATATTATTAATATGAAGTATATAATATAAAGTGTTAAAATGTATGTTAAAAAAATTACTTAATTCTTCATTCTTTTATAATTTAAAAAACAATAGTTAACATATATGTATGCATATATATATATATATATATATATATATATATATATATATATATATATATATATATATACATCCAAATAAAATGTATAACCGTATATAAAATTACAGCTTGAATATATGAAACCTACTGAAATTAATCCCATACAAATAAGTAAGGATAAGTTTACAATACAGTCAAATCATTAAATTTAGTATATTTAACATTTTTACTTCTAGTTCAAACATAACTATACAAAATATCCATCAGAGGCAAAAGTAATATGTAATATTTACTCACCCTATTTTCAATTATAAACGAACTAAACGAAAAGGTACATTTTCTGACACTTTGATATCATTAATAATATTGACCAACGTCCGAAAAAATCTATTTAAAAGATGTTTTTCAGGGTTTACAAATATGTTTTTTAAATAAGAATATATATAAATATAATTAGTGTAACCAATTTAAAAAAGTAAACCATGAATAAAAAAATCATCACCAATCATTTACTAGTGAATTGGTAAAATATTAAGGTAAATGAGACTTTCGCTTAACAGTAGGCTAAAATAAACTGATATTTTTATATAATTAATAATATACAGAAAATAATCTAAATATATTTTTTGGCCTCGTTAAAAAAAATGTTTTTAACATTGTTAAAAAAGTAAGTTGAATTTTATAGATCAAATATTTAATTCAATAGTTATATTTATTTCATTTAATTACAATACTATAAAACCTGTTATATTTTTATTTATTTATTTAATTCATAAAAAATATTATTTTTTAAATTTGATTCCCTTAAATATAAAAATATATAGTAATTTTATTCATTAACAACATTTTTGAATTAAAATTAAACTACAATATTGAATCATTATTATATTTTGTTTTTAAATCCAGATTTATTTATTTTTTAAAACTGAATCCTATTTTTATTCGTTGAATACAGTTGTTCATATTAAGTTACTTGGATAAAAAAATCAAATATTCCTAAATAGTCAAATTAATTATATAAATAATTTACTGAACTCTAATACTAAGAATGTTTTTTTTAAAAATATATATATATAAAGAAAATTATTTGTGAAAGTAAATTAAGAAAGGGTATCAAAATTATAATTATGATTGTAGCTTCAATCATAAATAGCGTATGTTTTTAATAACTACTTCATTTTTATAACAATATGCTTTAACAATATTACAATTAGATCTTCTTATAATCTAAAACAAAAATCATATGTACGTAACATTATTTCTCAATCCATATGAAAAATATTCATACTTTATTTTGAACATCCCTGAAATGTCGTTTATAAAAATATAACAACATCGATTAACGTTTATGTCAATAACATATGTACGTATTTATAGCATTAAGATCAAAGTAGTGTAAAAGAAACGTTAAAAGTAACGTAACCCTCAACGTAACACCATAACAGATCAGACCATGCAAACATTATTAATGATTCCTTTTGTATTGATTCGACTACAACAATCATAAATATAAAAACTGAAATATGCTCCACTAATCGATTTTCTTGCAAAAACTCACATGAGAAATGTTTGGACAAAATCTATCAGCACCAAGGTCCAGCATTTCTTTATTTAATATAAGGTAATTTGTAATACGCGTCTTGTCAATTTGTCAATAATGTGTAAATATGTTAATATATTGTCGAAACGTACACATGAGGTCGTAAGAAATATCGGTTGTTATATTTTAAACGGATATTTTTGATATTTTGTACAGTAAATACAATAAATAAATATGTTAATTCAATTTGCAAATTATAAAGAACATTTAACAAATGCGTTTCATATATATATATATATATATATATATATATATATATATATATATATATATATATATTTGAAACTATTTAAATAAATATATAAAACTATATACATTTCATTTTTTTAAAAACGAAAATTAATTTATTTCATTTTATGTGTAGTATTTTTTAATGAAAAAATATTTTAAAAATACACACACACGCATACAAATCTATTGAATTTTTTTCAAAATATTCTCTATTTCTAAAACGTGCTCTAATGAAAATATGGAAAATAATATTTTGTATTTTTAAATTTGTAAATAAATTTTCAGTTCATTTTTCATGGAAGGCAATAGTTAGATTAATATTTAAAAGTCTTTATAAAAATATAATATTCATTATAAATATATACTTATATTTATACATACATACATAGATACATACATATATATATATATATATATATATATATATATATATATATATATATATATATATATAGGTCATCCAAATGTGACGCCTAGATTTGTATTTTATTAAAAAAAACTATACACATGTTTCCCTATACACTCATGCTCCTTTTTAATAAAACACAAATCTAGGCGTCGCATTTGGATGACCCTATACACACACACATTTTCGTATGTGATGTCTGAACTTGAAATAATAAATTTGCTCATAAAATTACTATTTTCTTTTTTTAAAAAAGTTACTACATTTTGATATAGAAGTGAACATATCTAAAAAGATGTAAGATACAGTAAATACTGTACACTATTTTATTCTAAACAAACCAATATTTAATAATTGTAATATGTACATGAAATTTCAAAGAAAAATGTAATTATATGAAAAAAATAAAAAGTAAAAGAACTATTTTAATAAAATGAAACATATTCTGTACTTAAAAAAAATAAAACAATTCACAAAAAATCAATAAATCATTTATTACAACTTATTTCAATCTACGCACACACAATAATGAACTACACTTAAGCATTATATTTATTTGTATTTTATTAATATTATGTAATATTTCAAATAACCATGCTCACATATATCAGACTCTATCAAGTTGTTACGTAAATATTATATTGAATACAATAAATATATACAGTATATATAATCATTTTCACTTGAGTACAATCGATGTTCAAAAATAATATTGAATTACAAAATTATATATATATATATATATATATATATATATATATATATATATATATATATATATATATAAACAGACAATAAGAAATTCTGATAAACATATTTTTTTTAAAATATGCAAAGGAGGAAAAAAACGAATTTTTCAAATTGAAAAAAATAGACATCATTGAATAGAATAATATTTGATCGTTATATGTTAACATTAGAGACATACATAGTTCTCATTTAAATCATCAATAAAACCATTATATTGTTTCGAAAATATTTTTGTATGTAATCTATTAATCATAAAACAAAATTACCGTTAACCTCCAACACTAAATTAAATATTGAAATTTTGTATGTGAATTTTTTAGAATTGTTAAAATTTAAGAAATAAAATAAAAATTAGATACAAATATAATCGAAGATTTATACTTGAAAGATTTAGTTATCTACGTGTGTGTATGTGTTATGTAAATTATGTAATGTGTGTATATTATATATATAACAATATTACATAATGTTTTTACATCATACAATACTTGAATTTATGCAAAAAAATGTCGAGTAATAAAATATAGGGTTCCCTGTCGAAAAGGCATCGTGTAACAACCGAACCATGATCAAAAATGAGACAAATTTAACCTTTATGTTGCTATAAATTTATGTTGCTTGATCGAATATATTTCAAATGACAAAGATACATTATATTCACGTTTGAATAAAAAGTATAATACTATCTCTGTTTACAAAACGTTATCATAAAAAACATATATTACATTTTTAGAATATACTATTTAAAGATAGACACATGTGAAGGAAAGATAATAGCAATACACGAAATATAAATACGTGTCTCTCTGTTCTAGCCCATATATAAAAATCGCATATATATGAAGACATTTCAATCTCAAATTTCAAGTTTATATGTCGGGGAGTCCTTACTATATTATTCACAGAACGTTTAATCCTGGATAGGTTACAGTTGGCCAAACATGTCTCTGTCTTGACATTTTAACCATGTTAACAATGTATATGCATTGATAATGTCGTAGGAGATATAAGGAATTACATAAATCGTAACACTAGTGTATATTATTTTTTAACTACAATTACATTAATAACATTCAACAACTACACAAATTATCTGTCTTTACAATAGCTTAAAATTACATTTTAATTATATTTTAATTAATTTCAAGTTTTATTAAACTTTAAATTTTATTATTGTATTATACAAATATTTGTAAAAAAAATTATATTTTTTTTTTAAATAAATAATTCTAACGCTACTTTTTCTTTTTGATAATAAAAGAAATCATATTTATTTACAAATTTATGTTACAAAATATGAATATAATTAAGATGTACTGAATAAATGTCAAAAACGACCTCTACAATTTTTATATCTGATAATCAGTTAATTTATTGAGTTCTTTTAATCCGGAAGCACTAATGATTAGTAGATAAAAATCTCGTTTAAAAAACTTAATAAATTAAATAGTTAATATTTTACGCAATGACTTAAAAGTTGTTAAAAATATTTGCTAATTTTTTTCAGTTTAAATTTATTTATTAATGATGATTATTGTATACTTTTTCACAGAATTTTGCAAGAAAAACATACAAAAAAATAATGAATTAAATGTGAATTTTTGATTACTTGCTGTTTGTATATCGTTGATTGTCTAATTATATTTTATTTAAGTAACGTTAATTTGTAAGTTCTTTGAACAAACGAGTTCAACATATGGGTTTAGATAAAACCTTGCTACTTAATTTAAATATAAAAAAAACTATGTTTAAAAATTATTTTTCAGGAACTAAATCGAACTGATTTGCATTTTTAGCATATTAAGAAAAATATTAAACTTAATAAAAAAAATCAGATATAAACTGTAAAAATATCATCTCTAATATTAAAGTGATGGAAAAGATACAAAAAAAATACAGATCAAATATTTCTATATTCCTTGTTTTCAGCTTGTTTCAGTAAATTCAGCAAAGTTTTGAATTTAAATGTGTTTGTTTTCGAACATAATGACTATATATATATATATATATATATATATATATATATATATATATATATATATATATATATATATATATAATTCTTCTAATATAATGACGATATACACAATAATATTTTCATAAAACTCATTATTTTTTCTAGATGTAAAGCAAAAGGTAAATAAATGTCAAAAATTAAGTGTCTTATATATTTTTTGCAATTAATATTTAACCTGTATTTATATTATTATATGTACATACAATTATTAAATATAAACTTAAAAAGCAATCCATAAATGAAAAGAAGTCTATAATTAATGAAAAAATATAATTTATTTAACGATTAATAAAATATCACAAAACAATAAACATACATAAAAATAAAGAACGAATTTATTAAAATCACTTAAACAAATACTTAAAAATAATGCTCTATTTCTAATCCACACTATATCAACTACACTTTCCTTATAACTTTAAACATAAAAAATATATTAAGCTAATTTTATGTCAAATAAGACATTTTACATAATATATTAATTATATAATCACAAAATTATAACCACTTTAATATTTCCATCTAACATAAAATGTTAAAAACTATATTAATTATTTAATATAAAAGATATCTCTTTTACCGACTACATACAACTTAACTGATGACATGTCAAATGATTGACGTTTCATGTTATAGGTTATGACTTTCTTTTGAAATATATAATTATTTGCAATGTCCGAAATTAATTTACTTGAAATTGATCCAGACAAATTATTTGAAAAATATTCAATTAATAAAATTAAAGACATTCAGAAAAAATTACAACATGAAATTGATAAAAAAAGACAGGAATTGCGTACTATGGTTGGGTTAGTTTAAAAATAGTTAATATTAATTAAAAATATGTTAATATGAAAATTGTTAAAAGAAATTAATAAAAACAAATATTTTTATCTCTAGTGAGCGTTATAGGGATGTGATTACTGCATCAGACACAATTAAGAATATGCAACAAATATCATTAAATTTAGTTAGTAACATTGACAAAATTATAGAATTATTTAATGATTTAAAAGCTTTAGAATTAGAAACGTTTGAAGAGAAAATACCAGAACAAAATGAGAAGTAAGCCAAATATATATATAATATTCAATGTAGTATTCAATATAGTATTCAATGAAATTATTTTGATCATAAATTATTTTTTAGTGAAAGTAATAATATCCACAAAAGTATCTCAATTCAAGTGAAAATTTTAGTTTATATTCCAGAACAAATTTGGTGTGCTTTAGATGAAAAAGATTATTTGAAAGCAGCACAGTTGTATTTATTTTCACAACATATATATACAGGTTTGTTATCAGTGTGTTTATATAACATTTGAACATTAAAATTAACTATATGCTTTATTAAGGTTTACAGTTTGATACAGAAAATAAAGTTATAGAAAATTATCCAATTATAAATACACAATGGTCAAAAATACAACATTTTCAAAACAGAATTATTGAAGAATTGATCAAAGAACTTCAATTGAATGATTTGACTGCAGAAGTAAGAAAAATAAGTACATTACTTTATGATCATTATATTTAATTATAATGTTTTAGATCGCATCTGATTATTTAGCTACATACGTATTACTTGAAAATATTTCTACAACAGATTTGTTAAGAAAATTTATTGAATTACGTAAAATAGCACTTAAAAATGTTTTACATACAGATATTACTACTCATAATACAGTAAAAATGCAAACATGTATGGCGCTTAAGTCTGTTGTAAATACAATACAAATGTTATATGTTTGTTTTATTGGTATGTGAAATGTTAAACCAAAATGAATTTTCAAATAATTTTATTTTTACTTTTAGATAGTGGTGAAAGTGATCATGGTTTGATTATTGAAAAATTAAATAATGTTATTTCTAAAGATGCTCTTCCTACTTTAAACCTTGTAGATTTAATGCCTGATCCTTTACTTAGTTATTTGCCAACCCTTGTAAAAAATTATAGGTATATAATTTATATTCACATTTGATTTTTAAACTTTTTTTAAATCTCTTCATATGTATTTTTAGACCAGCAATGTTGGTTTCCATTGAACCAATAGAATATACCGTTCTAGCAAAAGAAATTACAGATTGGCTAAATTGGGTGAAAGAGTCTATCAATGTGGAACTGTGCAAATTACTGAATTTAGTAACAACAGTAAAAGGTTTAGATAGTATTAGAGAAGAAGCTTTCAAATTAGGTAAATGTATTTTAACTACACACAAAGCTCACTCCTATATCATTTATATACCCCAAACTATATATATGTATATTTGCTGATTTTAGAATTACCAGGAAACTGGGATATTTTGTGTGAAAAACTATCTTTTACACCGAATTTTAATGTATGGTTTATTATATTTCAACCTCTTTTAACAATTCGAGTGAAAACATTAATTGAAATCAAGTTGAATGATATAATAAAATTAGTAGAAAATCTTATATTACAAGCCCTTGCTAAAGCATCAAGTGGAAAAACAGCAAAACCAGAACTAGATTTAAGATGGTTTGTTTGGCAAGAAGAAAAAAATGATGTTCCAAAACAATTAAATAAAGATCATGAAATGAAATTTGCTCAAAAAGGCCTTCTTATGAAAAGTAAAGGTTTTTCACCTAATGTTGTTGAATTATGTGAAATTTTTGATAATCTTTTAAGTACATTACTTAAAGATATTTACATATACATGTATGGTGTAGAAAACGTTAAAGAACGTAGTGATATTCTTTGGAATAAATTTAAAGTAGCATCATCAAAGTTATTTACTGAAAAATTCGTTGATCGATGTACAATTCAAGAACATTTACAAAATATCATGAAAGAAAATATAACAAAGTTAGTAGAAAAAGCAAATTTATTATTTTTTTATTTATTTGAAAATCCATTTTCATTATTGAAAATATTTTTTTTAAAATTATTGTATAAATGATCTAAATACAAGTGAATTATTTTCAGATTAACAAATTCAATAAAAGAAACAACAGAAACTTCAGATTTAACCATTAATGAACGATTATCATATTATCTCATGACTGCAAGGTTGTTTCGAGCTCTTACTCAGCTTAGCCCAAATTTAATGAAATGTTTTAAACGTGATTCAAAAACCAGTTCTTGGAATGAATTATGTTCTTATTTACAAGCACAAAGTATTCTTGCTTGGGAAAAATGGATGAATGTTATGAATGGTCGAATTCAAACTATAATCAACAATGGTCTTACTTTAGATTTGAGTTTAAAAGAAATGTTACATTACTTACCAGTTAGTTAAATATGTTTTTCATTATTGTATCATCTTTGTAAATATTTTTTTCTTACAGAAATGGAGTGTTGTGGATATTGAAGAACAAAGTGATGATCAAATTGTAACATCAAAAATCAGAGTGCCTTCACAACCAAATTTACATCTGCAGAATGTTCTGTTTCAAATATGTATAAAATTAAATGCTATTATTCCTCACACATTGCCTAGTAAAATACATTTACAGTTGGTTGAAAATACTATAGAGTGCATTTTAACAGTATATGATGAATTAAGTAAAAAAGAAAGTCTAACTCAAACACATGCATTGCAATTTTTAATGGATATAAAATACATCATGACAATGTTTACCTTAAGAGAAAATAAAAGATTGCATTTAAAAGCACAAGAAATAAGTGATAAATTTAGAATGATTATTGATCCTTTTGACTATGATGTTTTTTATCCATATTTACAGAATAATGTAACAATTTCTTCACAAAGAACACAGGTATTTTTTTAAAAAGTAATATAAATAAAGTGTATATCATTTTACATATTCATTTTTTAGACATTATTGGGCAATCTTATACCAAATCCAGATCAATTACAGTCTATATTAGGAGCTAGACAATCAGCTGCTACTGGATCATCCATTTTATGTAATTCTTCTGATAATAATGCCTCAGTTATTCCATTATCAGATACTATGAATTTATGGTTTCCTTTATTACCTGTTACTGCACCAACTTTATCAAGAAGTCGACCTTCTGCAATAGTTTCTCGCAATATAGAGAAAAAAACGGTTAGTAAATTATTAGTTTTATATATATATATAAGATACATATAAAAATATTGTCAATATTTTACAGCTGAAGGTTCAATATGTTTTATAACTAAGTATGTATTGTTAGTATTCTAAGTTAATTTGTGTGAAATTAATATTTTTTTTATAACTAATGCATTTATAAAATAATTTTTCTGTATATTAAACTAAAAAAGGAAACTAATATAAAGTTAAATAATTATTATTTTTATATAGGTATATATATTATATATATATATATATATATATATATATATATATATATATATATATATATATATATATATATATATATATTTACTGTTATAGGTAATGAAAACAAGTCCAAAACATTCAAAAATATCTGAACAAACTTCAAATAATAATAATAGTCTTACAAGATCAGGAGCAACATCTTTTTTGTCTGATTGGTTTGGATAAATTTGAGTGTTATATTTATGTACAAAATATTTCTTATAAAAATGTAATTATAGAAATATGCTAATAAATATTTTATTTATATTGAAATGTATATTATCTCTTTATTATTTTCAAAGTAATGTATAAGAATTATTTAATTTTAATGTATAAACTTATTTGTAATTTAAAAATTCTTAAAATAATGTTGAAATATAGGTCCATAATTAGATTCGGTATTAATTTGAACAGCACCTTTATCAACACCTTGTGTCATTGGCGGTGGACCACAGCTGAATACACCAATTTTGTTAGTCTGAAAATTAATGATGTTGCAACAACAGTATAAATACTTCTATGCAGATTATAATTTATTTCTAGAGTAATTAACAACTATAATTATATGTGTGTATGTATGTATGTATGTATGTATGTACGTATGTATGTATGTATGTATATATATATATATATATATATATATATATATATATATATATATATATATATATATATATATATATATATATATATATATATATATATATATATAACACATACATATATAAATATATATATAAAGATTAATTTATATCCAAGTATCATAAAAGTAAACAAATTTTTGTAAAATTCTATAACAACAGACTAATATATACTTTTTGTTTAAAATAAAAAACATGATTTATTTCTAAATTTATAGTAAAATGAATTTTCAAAACAGTGTTAAATTTCTAAGTAAAGTACACAAAATAAGGAACATATTACATTTTCAGTTAATAAAATGGGAATCTAAACATTTACATACAAATGAACATTTATCAAAAAATGTCAGTGTAAAGCATACAAATAATAAACAAAAAGACAATAGTTTGACAATTATTGATTATATAATTTTAAGACCAAATCAAATTTCTGAACTTCCTAGAAAAGATATTTACTGGAACTTAATTGAAAAAATATGTATTCATGTGACACAAAATTATAAAGTAAATAAAATTGGTGCAAATTATATACTTGCAGATGAATTAAAATTAAAGAACGAATTAAGAAATGTTTTAATGAAGCTTACTGAAAACAATACAATAGATAAAAATAATATTTCAAAAAATATTCAGAATTATGAAAAACAAAAATACTTTTCAAAACAAATTACTGATTTGAAAACTTTGGATATTTCAAATACATATTTATATAATAACGTCAATGAAAACAACTTTGACTTAAATAAACATTTTAATGAACTTAATGAAAAAATTAATAGAAAGGAAAATAATATAAATAATTTTAATTCCTTTCAAATATCTCATGAAATGTATAAGAGACAAATGGATTTAAACAGAAGTGATATTTTTTCTAATTTAAACTATACTTCAAATATAATGGAACACTGTAAGTTAAATAATTATTTAAAAAAATCTAATTCTTTCATGAAATGCGATTCTTGTAAAAAACCAACTTGTAAGAAGCCAAATCCATGTAAAAAACCAAACCCATGTAAAAAACCTAACCCGTGTAAAAAACCTAGTCCTTGTAAAAAACCTGATCCATGCAAAAAGCCTAATCCGTGTATAAAACCTGATCCATGTAAAAAGCCCGACCCTTGTAAAAAGCCGGATCCTTGTAAAAAGCCGGACCCGTGTAAAAAGCCGGACCCGTGTAAAAAGCCGGACCCGTGTAAAAAGCCGGACCCGTGTAAAAAGCCGGACCCTTGTAAAAAACCGGACCCTTGTAAAAAACCGGACCCTTGTAAAAAGCCTGACCCATGTAAAAAGAACAATATTTGCAAAAAACCTGAGCCATGCAAAAAAACAGATTCATGTAAAAAACCAGATCTTTCTAAAAAGAAACCTGACTGCAAAAAATCAAACAAAATGTGTTGGACACCAGATCCAATTTGGGCTAAATCTCCAACTCCAGATAAGCCTAAAGTGAAAAAAATAAATCCATGTAAGAAAGGACCATCAAATAGACACCTCTGTAGTAGTAGTAACCAAATATACCATAGCAAATCTTGTAGTATATTAGAAACTGAATCAAAAAATAATGAATTAATAAACTGTAAAATAAACAATCAACATAACAGTCAATTATTTCATAACAAACAAGAAATAATGCACAATGTTAATCCGCATACAAATAATAAAATCTGTAATAACATCGATAATATTAATGCCAATGTTAAACATTGGCATTCAGATATCGACATAACAAAGTGTAATAAAGAAAATGTACTTCTCTTTAAACATGACATTCCTAAAATGTGTACTAATGAAGAAAAAAATTGTAAATTAGAGACAGATGACATTTTATCTCAACAAGAAAATCTAAACTATAATAATAATGATATATTGAATAAAAATAAAGACTTTAAACAAATCAATAAACAAGAAATGAAATATGTAACAGATACTAAACAAAATGAAAATAAATATGGAAGTTCTGTAAGTGTACATGTTGGTAATCAAAATTGTAGTTATAATATAGAAAAAAATAATTTACAAAAAAATGAACAAACAAAAAGTAATAGTTGTACAAATATATACAGCAGAGTAGAGTTTAATAAAAAAATAAATAATCCTAAAAATACAGAAATATCAAATATTTCTACAAGCTCTGCTCACAATGAGAAAAAATTGAATAATAATCAAAACAGTCCTCCACAAAATGATGACAAACGTCCTATGAAGCCAAGTGATAATTCTTGTATAAAAAAAAATCCATGTGAAGAAACATGTAATAAAAAAAGTGCTAGTGAAATAATACGTGAAAAAATGAAAATTCTTGTTCCCATTCTTAAAAAAGCAACAAGTATGTTCATCTACTTTTGCTGTCTTGCATTTAATGCTACTCTAACATTATTAAGAAAATGTATTTGTCCAGATCCCAATTCTATGTCTAAAAATGGATGTAAGTAAACTTTTTATACATACAATTTTTACAATACATACACATATATAAACTTACACACACACACACACAACACATATAAAGTAATAAAAAAATATATAAAAAACAGATTTTATATTAATTTTTAAAATTGTTTATTTTTTAGCTCAAGTCATAAAAAAACCTACACCAAAACAAACACAGTGTCAAAAACCATGTCAAAAGTCAAAATAAAAAAGTAATATTTTTAAAATAGTATCAAAAAATCTCTTGACTAATTTAAATTAGTATTTATAATTAAATTGTATTTTTGTTTTGATTTTTTAATGAATAAATACTTTTCATATCTATTTAATTTAATCTAATTAGAAAGTTATATCAAATAGTATTTACTTTAGATAAACATTTATATTATAAATATAACTTAAATTACTTACATTTGAATGTATAGATTTTAAAGAACGGAAGAATTTCAAAAAATTTGGTCGGCCAAAATGAGTAACTGCTTTCAAGCCAGTAAACAGTGATTTATTTGCTGTACGTTGAAAATGACGCTCACAAATATATAAAAGAACAGTACGTAGATCAAACTTTTGATAAAATTGTGTAATAAATAAATGTACAGAAACAAGGTGTTGTTTATCTGTACTTTCTACATCTCGAATTATATCGATTAGCCATTCAAATTGTTTTTGTGTCCGAGTTACCCACAGAAAATAAACCTGTAATATTAAAAAAAAGTTATAATTCCCAATTAAAATGCAATTTAAGTTCATTTTCAATTATATTTTTTTTCTATATCTAATTCATACATACCTTTCCACACTTAAATGACTGATTATTATTTGACTTATGTACAATATCTTTTAAAATACTGGCAAAAGGTGTTACACCTATTCCACCCCCTATTAATACAGAAACATCATACTGATACCAATCTTGATGTGCTTCACCAAAAGGACCATCTAAATAAATCTGTAAAATAAAAGTATAGCCAAAAAAAGTATATACAATATATATATATATATATATATATATATATATATATATATATATATATATATATATATATATATAAATATAAGACATATATATGACAAACTTAAATGCATTTATAAATAATCAAATATTTAAATCCATACCTTTGGTAATGGTTTTTCTGGATATAAAGTTGAATCATAAAGTGATCTTATATTCATTGTCCATGGCCCAACTGCTCTAATATGAACAGTAAGATTTGTTTCATGAGGACTTGAAGATAATGTGAATGGATGATATTCAAGAGCACTATGACCAAGACAAGCTATTCGTACCCACTGACCACTCTTGTATATAAAATTATTTGGTTTTTTGAATTCTAGCATTGTAACATCTAAAATATATATATATATACATACATATACTTGTATAAATAAATATATATTCTAATGTATAAAAAAAAAAGAAATTCATGAAAGTATATACACATAAGTATACAAAAATACTATTGGCACTATGAAAATAAATAATCAAATAGTCACTTATTTCTTACCCGATGGTAAAATTTCAGCCTTCAAAACTGGAATCTGAATTTTTTTTCTACTTAAGCTATATGCATAATCTAAAGCATATAAAACTGCTGGACCAAGAAAGAAATAATGAAAGAATGGTTCCTATAAATATATATACACACAGTTAGTATATGCACTCCATTATTTTTAGCATATAAAATTATATATTTAAAAATACCTGAATTAAACGCCCACTTCCATGAAAAATTAAAAACAAATAAAATAGAGGATACATTGAGTGTGTATACCAAAACCAATTATACAATTTTCTTCGAACAAAAGGAATTGCAAAACTGTACATAATAACTACAATCACTGTTAAAACTATACCAGTAAATCCAGTCATAGTTTCCCAACACCAGTAATGAAATTTCGGTATTTCATGAGTGCTAAAAAAATGTGTATTTTTATGAATGTTATTTAAATTTTTAGACATAAATTTTACACTCATTATTTGAGAAAAACATAAAAAGCCATTATTTTGAATATTTTACTTGACTAATTATACATAAAAAAAACTTACGAACGAAAATAGTTTCGAAATAAACATGTTACATCATCAGCTGTTTGTGTTGAAATATGATAAAAATTAAATGCATGGCCAATTATATGTATCACTAAAATTATAAATATTTTTTTATTAAATTTTGAAATATAGTTTTCAAAATATTTTAAGTATTTAATATATATATATATATATATATATATATATATATATATATATATATATATTAAAATAAATTTTGTTTCAAATATTATTTCACCTGTAAAAATTCCAGCCCATATTGCAATGTATTTATGCATTTCAATAGAAGAATCAAATGGTATATATATGTGAAGAGCAGTGTCTCTAAGAAAAGTGATTGTATTTCGGCACATTGTTACAAGTAAAGAAGAATATGCAAACATCATTGCAGATGCAGCACCTCTAGTAATTGTAACTCCATATCCAGCAATTCGTCGTAAACCAGAATGTTCTCGTTCAACAGAATAATCTAAAATATTAAGAAATTAAAGTTATAAAATATAATTTGTGATATATAGAAAAATAGTTATAAGAATATATATTATGAACACTTACAATATGCTCTTTCAGCAAATATAGCAAGCAGAACTAAAGTAAATAAAGTAACCCAAAATAATTCTCTTGTATGATGTGCAATGTAACGAGATATAGAATGAAAAAACGGATTTTTGTGTTGAACAGGATTTTCTAATATAAAATCTATTTCTTTTTCAATCGCATTAACTTCATCTCCTCCACTAGAATCGAGTTCTCCACCTACACGAGCACGTAATTCTTCTGGGTCACTAATTATTAAACACAAATAAGAAATATTAAATATTTCAAACATTTTTAATATAATATTGAATAAAATAAAAAAAGTTTTAACTTCAGAAAAATTATATTTAGATGTAATCAGAAACAACAAAAATGTAATTTAAATTCACTTGTTTTTCAATTAAAATCTGAAGTGTTAAAATGTAAATACTATTGAAAACATTAAAACATAATACTTTAAAAACAATTCAAAATTTTTTTTGTCCTTTAAACATACATATGTGTGAAAGATACAAACATTAAAAACTCTTTTATACTTACGCATAAATACTTTCAAATGTTTCATGTGCTTTTTGCATAATATTTGTCGTAGCTTTACCAGCAACACCAGAAAATTCTAACTGAGCAACATTTAATTTGTCCTTATCATTTTCAAGTAGTTTTAAAAAATCTTTAAAACTCATTGCACTCTAGAAATATTATTTATTAAAAACAATTAAATATATATTTATTATAATTATTTACTTTATGTTCTAATCCAGCTTTTCTCATCATATCTAATACAGTATTTTCTAATTCTTTTTGATCTACTTGCGCGTGAACAGTTTCAAGTAAAGATCTGCAATAAAAATAAATAAATATTATCAAGAAGTTAAGTTAATCTTTAAATAGAAATATAAGAATTATTAATCGTAATACTAACTTTAACATGTATGTAAAATCCTCTCGTGTTAATTCCTTTGTTCCATTTATATCATACATGTCAAACATTAACTTTGCTTTTTCATCAGCAGTGCCTATTATAAACAAACAATGAATATACTATGTAATAAATTAATATTTATTACATAGTATACAAATATATAAAAATATTAAATTACCTTTTGCAAATATGACTAACATATCGACAAATTCACGAAATGAAACAAAACCATTTTTGTCTTTATCAACAAGTGCAAACATTTTTTGTACAAATTCAGAATCTGAACGCATACTTAAAGCATCAGCAAATTCTGTCAATGTTAATTCTGTATATAAAACTTCTCTAGCAACAGAAGCATCAGTCATAAGAATTTCATCTTCAGAATGTTTAATATTAAAAGCCTTAAATTAATATTTTATTTAATAAATATCAATAAAAAAATTAATTTTTATTATTATATAAATATTAGTACCTGAGAAAACACAACACGGAAAAATTTCTCTAGTCGTGCTTGCCTATCTTTTCTTGTAACAATACTTTTTAACAATACTTTTAAAGTTACTGAGTTAACACGTTTACGATCCAAATGTAACATTTCAATAAATTGTTCTAAATCTGCTACAAAATCTTTTCGTAAAATTTGAGATTCAAATTGAAGCATCTAAATTTTTTAATAAAAAAAATATAAATAAAAACTTCTATTACAAAATCAATATTTTAATACAAACTTACTAAATCATAATCATGTGCTACACGTAATAATATATGAACTCCATCAGAAACAACAAAAATTTCCAATGATGATAAATGTGTGAAATCAATAGCACGTAAAATTTCTCCTTGTGAACTTACAATTTGTATTTGTTTCTTTTGAATATGCAGAAAGATTACAACTGGTTTATATGGATATTTTGGACCTTGCCACTCATTTGCTAAAATTATTTACATTTAAGTTCTTTTTTAAGTTTTTTTTTTTAAAAAAAAAAAATATGTTAATTATAAACAAAGGCATTTTATTTTTCCTCACCAGGATGTGGAATAATATTTTCTGGAAAATTTCTTTTATAAAGAAAATTATTCATTAAATTATTTTCGAGTTTTTTGGATTCAATTTTAGTTTTTTTTATTTTCTGTATATTAAGAAACCAAATAAAACCTAAAATACCTATAAAGATTTCTAATAATAATTAATCTGCATCAAATATACAATTAAAGATGTTTATACCTAAGATGAAAGTAGCTAATCCCGTAAATGTTAATATGTAAGATACTTCACTATTACTAAAATAATCATAAGTTCCAAGTGGTTCACATTCTTCCAACATATACCTACGAGTAATTAATGGAATGTGATAACAATCAAAAGTATTTGATTCATTTCGTTCAATTATACAATTTGCTTTTATTAACTTTGATCTACATGCTTCATATATTTCTGATTCTACAAATTATTATAACTTTTTAAACATTAGTTTTTCTATTAATTACATATATGTGTGTGTGTGTGTAAATATACATATATTCAATTATATATAAAGCAAATATATAGTGTATTTTAAATTACTTACGTGATTGAGGAACTCTGAATGGATTTAACGGAATATCAAGTACATCCATTTTTGTTACAGCTATTATTATATCGTAAATTGTTATTTGCCTAATTCTATATATTTCTTCTTTCGTAAAAAGTCTGTAACAAAAATTATTTCATAAAATTGATGTTTATAAAATATATTTAATTATATTATCATACCCATTTGCTTCATTTTCAAACCAAAATCGATCTCCATCACGAATACGTTGAAACTGATCAGCAATAACTGTTTGAAACAGTTCACCTGGTCCATCACCTGTCTCTAAAATACCTCCTACCCATGTATCAATATTATCAAAATTATTTTCATAAAGTTCCATCAATCTTTTTCTTATCTAAATAAAAATGGATATATTACAATAAAGAACATAAATCTTTAAAAAAATACTGATTAAAAAAATTCATTTTTTAAAAATTAAATGACAATAAATGAAATGAGCAAACAATTAAATGAATTTAAATATTCTTTCTATATTAATTCAAAGAGTATGCAAAAATCAATTATTTAACTAACCGTATCGTTGACATATTTAAAATGATCCACATTGTCAATTTTTTTAAGACCATAAGCTTTTCGAGCTGTATTAAAATCAGGTATACCATGGTCTCGACCTCTTTGAATGTTTATTGCCATCAAATCACGACGAGAAAATTCTAGTGGACCAAATACTCTACCTATAATAAAAAAAATAATTTTTAACTGTAAAATTAACAATTAAAGTAAATTACCTCTTAAATCTTCCACAATAACATGATCTTCTTCTTCTGTTAACTGATATGCCATTCCCATAAGAAAATGATCTATATCAATAAATTCATTATTATCAGAGCCATTCTTTCCTAGAAATTCATGAGGACGCCAAAAACTATTGCATGTCCGAACTCTGTTTTTAACATCACAGCCAGAACGTGCATAATCACGTATATTCACACCTAAAATTTATTATGTTATTTTAAAATGTTTATAAATATCATTAACCAGTTTGCAAAGAAAATTTAATTTTTAAATATTATAATAGACTATAATAAAAAATATATTATTTTTAAATCTAAATTTTAAAAATTTATATATTTAGAAAATAGTTTTATTTATACTGAAATAATCTTATTAAATTATACAACCTGGAGTTACTAAAGTGTGGCCAAATCTAAAAGCAGCTGCTTGAAAAAATTGATCGATTTGAGGATTTATACTTGGATCATATCCTAAAAGTATACAATTCAAATTACTAATATAAAATAATTATAATCATAACATACTCATACCTTTATAATCTGTTAAATTTCTTCCAAGCCACTGAGGTAACCAGTTATAGACAATTATGTGTTGTTGAGTAGCAATAACCCATTTTCGGGCTTCATTATAAATTTTTTCTGAACTCCATGACGGAAATCTATGTTTAATTGTCGAGGCTAAGTAATTATGCCACCGAAACCATAAAATTCCAAAACAAAGTAGATATGGATTTTCATTACCACGTGGATTACCCAATCCTAAATAAAAATTATCTTTCTCCTTATCCACACGTATTTTACTTAAACTTTTATTTACATTTATTAACATTTTTACTTATCCTTAATTATTTGTAGTGTCATAAATATGAAAAATAAAAAAATAACTTACTGAAAAATCTATTAACTGGCAAAAGTTCGTGTCTTTTAATAAAATCTTGATGATATATTGGTGGTGGTGGATTCGCCATCGGTAATCGTATATTGTTTTTTGCTGGAAATAAACCATCAATTGACGAAGCCAAATTACCGTTTTCGTCAAAAGTTCCATTCTCATTTGTACGAAGAACATCTGACCATGCTTTAGTAGATCCATACATAAGATTTCCATCTATATAAGGTGTTATTTCATTCAACTGAAATGATTTTATTAAAATTAGTTAAAAATAATTTATACTTAAGATTCAAAACATTTATGATTATTATTGAAACACATAAATATAGAATAAATTTGAACTCTAGCTACATAAGAAATAATATCATAACACTACCCACCAGAGTTTGAAAATAAAATTTGTTGGTGTATTTTAAAACGTTAAGTTGGTGGAGGTATTAATATCTTATAAAATTCAATGAAAAATAACCTATTTTCGAAATAAATAATGTGTGTATGTAAGATATATAAATATTTAGTACGTTCTTTGAAAGTAAATATTTAATAATAGCGGTAAATTTAATTTTCTTATTAGTATTTACACCTCACTATAATTTTTATTTTCCCCTAATAGCAATATAATTATTTCATTTATAGCACATTGAAAATAAAAACCTGTTGTCGTGGATTATTTGGACTAACTCCTGTCCTCATATCATATCTTGTTCTTAATACCGGCATTTCCTTATGATTTACTGATTCATATTCGTGTGATTTGGGGATAGGAATATTAAAATATTCAGGCGGACAAGCAGCTCTTTGTGAATCAAGAATTTCTTCTACGACTTGTTGACCTAAAGATTGGAATAGTAAAATAAATCATAATATTAAAATTATCATTTTAAAATCTTTGTACCAAAAAATACAAGAAGTGCATTTCTTCCTGTTCTAGAAGTTGTGCCAACAGGACCTGCTAATAGTTTTTGACTAAGTGTTAAAGGATTAGGTCTATTTGTTCCTGAAGGTTTATAAGTACCATCTGCATAAGCAGCAGGCCATCTTCTTAATAAAGGTGTATCTAATAATAAAATTCAGTTATTGAGTGAATTTTTTTAAGATAAAATTTAATTTTATCTTTACCAATTGCACCCAATTCTGGATTTGCTATATTGTTATAAAATCCATCATATCCAGGGTATTCCACATGTCTAAAGAAAGATTCTGTTTCACATTCATTTGATTTATTACATCCAAATAGCAACCAATTTCCAAAAAATTTTCTATCTGTTGGTGGTCTAGGAGGTGAACTCGGAGTTGTTGGAACTAATAAACAGTATTATATTTAACTAAATACTTTTTCTGAGTAAATTTTGTGTAATTTATTAACAATTATATATAAAAAAACTAACCTGATTGCTGTGGATTCGGTTGTACAACATTTTGAGTACTTACTATTACACTTTTATGAAGTACAAAATATATCTAAAAAGACATTAATATGTACACTTATTAATTATAAGTTATAGTTAAAATAAATTTGACAAGAACTTACCAATATCCTAATATAATTTTTAAATTTAGTCATGTTAATATAGTTGAAAAATAATAAATGAGAAGTGTTATACTATAGACACACCCTGTTTAAAAAAGGATATAATTATCAACCACATCCTCATTCAATTTCCTGGATGACAGGGTATTTTACAGTTTATCAAAAAGATAAAGTATTTAATGTCGAGTATTAAATTTAATACAATTAATTAGATATCAAATAAGAATGTATTTTATTTAAATGTAGTGAATAGTCTTTTGATATAAAAATAACAATGTACAATGCTGTAGAAAAAATATTTTGGTTTGCAATTACTACACGTATTTTTATTATAGTGTTGCAGTTTGTTTCAAATATTTTAATTCCTGATCATAATGCGAATGTTTTCTTATCACCTGATGAAAAAGATTCCATTCAAAATTACACTTTACTTGATAATGTGTTACAAACATGTTTAAATGGTTTTTTAAGATGGGACGGACAATACTTTTGGCACATTGTTAGATATGGATACACGTATGAAAATACTCTAGCTTTTTTTCCATTATTTCCTTTAATAATAAAATTTGTTTCTTTGCCTTTTAAGTTTATGTTTTATAGAATAATAAATGTTGATACAATTTATTTAATAACTATTATTTGTTTAAATTCAATATTTTTTGTAAAATCTACACTCATATTATATAAGTTAAGTTTACAGATTTTAAAAAATCAAAAACTAGCATATTATGCTGCGATTTTATTTTGTGTAAATCCAGCTAATATATTTTTTATAGCACCATATACTGAATGTTTATTTAGTTGGTTAACTTTTAATGGAATGTTAAATTGTATTCATTTACTTGAACCTAATGTAAATTATAAGAAAGATGATTGCTTTAAGAACAATCCAGTTAAAAGTAAAAATAATGGAAAAACTAAAGATATTGTGAATTATAAGCTGAAAAATTTTTTACATCTGTCTTTATTAGCAAGTTTACCAATTGGACTATCGACAGCAACAAGATCAAATGGATTGCTTAATATTGGATTTATCATATATTTTTCACTAAAAGTATTTATTGATGTAATTTTACAATTATTTCAAAAACATTATTTGTTTAAAAAAATGTACTCATTAAATCAGTTGTTACGTGTTGTAATAATTATTTTTCATCTATTATTGTCTATACTTATTTCTATCTTACCATTTATATTGATTCAAGTTTATGACTATGTAAAATTCTGTACCGATCATGAACATAATTTACCAACATTTCTGGTGAATTATGCAGACTTACATAATTTTATTTTACCTGGAAAATATTCACAGAATTTTCAACTATGGTGTAATAAAAGTGTTCCTATCGCATATTCATATGTTCAAGATCATTATTGGAATGTTGGACTATTAAAATATTATCAATTGAAGCAAACACCGAATTTTTTACTTGCTGTTCCTATTATATATATTATTCTTACTAAGAGTTTCAAATTTTTAAGGCAACATCAGTCCTATTGTTTAAAATTAGGATTTATTGATAAAAAGGCTAGAAAATGTGATAGTACTCACTATGAAAAAGAAATGTTTGTTTTTGTCATTCATTCATTATTTCTCACAATATTTTGTATGTTTTTTGTTCATATACAAATAACTACAAGAATGATATGTTCTGCAAGCCCTATATTATACTGGTATGGTGCATATGTTTTTAATGAACATAATAAATCAGTGTCTACTAACAATCTGAATGAAAAACTCAGTCAAATATTAAATACAAATAATGAACTCAATATAGAATCATATGAAAATAGTTTAAGTAAATGGAAAACATTTATATTAACTGAGAAATTTGCTACAACAGAAAAGATATTTCTACAATACTACTTTTTAAGCTATTTTTTAGTAGGTACAGTTATGTTTTGTAATTTTTTACCATGGACTTAATATATTTATGTATATATGTATGTTACTGTTACTAAAATTTTACTTACAAATTGAAATTATTACTATGAAGTATATTTACTTTATTTACTGTACTAGTCATAAATTAAAAAAAATAATAATAATAAAAGACTGAGTCCTGATATAAAATTAAAATTTTAGATATTTTCAATTTGTAAATAATATTTCATAAATGGATAATGTAGCATGTATATTTAAAAATAAACTGTAATTTTAATTTGTATATATGTATTATTATTAATAATATTTAAAATATTTACAAAACATTTTTTTTTTATTATTTTAACATATTTAGATTTCTTTAAAATTAAATCAAATATATTTACATATTTTAATTCATGTATTCTACTAAACACAAAATTAATTATTCCAAATGTAAATCATCAATTTGTTCAGAAAAATATTTTAAGTTAAAATTTATTATAAGCACAATTATATTTATCATAAAATAATAAAAATGAATAAATTATTAATATTAATTATGTAGTACTTTTAACAGAATGACTTCTTTTATGTTTTAATATTTCAACAGGAGTAAAATAAAAAAATTGATTACATACCGAACATTCATAAGATTTCGAATTAGATTTTGTCCTGATATTTAAATGCTGGGGATCAGTAGATTTATCTAAAACAAAAAGTCAATATATTTGTACATATGCATGTGTATAAATTCTCATTTATACTTTCTCTTTAACTAATAATCTTACTTTATTATACAAAAGAATCAAATATTTCTACCATACAAATAACACATTTTTTTATTATTTATAATAACTTAAGTGACTCACCTTCATTCCTTGTACAAAGAGATAAATGTTGTAATTTCTCAATGCTTGTAAAACAAAATTCTCTTGAACAGTTTTGACAGGTCCATGGAGTTTGTGCTAATTCCATCGATATATTTTGACACCAATCATTTTCTATGATACTTTTAAATAAATATTTATATATAATAAATAAATACACAAACTTTACAATTATATTTAAAAGTATACTTACCAATTATAAAAAATATTAGGAGACATCTGAACACCTCCTTTTTTATACGGAACACATTTAAATCCTTTTACAAAAGGATTGGGTTCAATATTATCAAAATTCATATCAGTACCAACATATATTGTTTTTAAATCAGCAGCTAAGAGACGATTGACTGCATAACATATTTCTGTTTGCATGTATGATATTAGTTCTTGCGATAAATCATATTCCATTTTTATAATTGATTTTTGATTTTGTTCATTATTTTGTAGCTTCTTTTCTACATATAAAAAGTAAATAAATATTTACATACCATACATATTTATATATATTTACAATAATTTAAATCACAACCTAAAGAATTAGTGTTTTGGAGTTTTTGAGTTAATATTTCTTCCCATTGAGTTCGCAATTTTGATGCTTTCATTAATAATATTTGCCCAGTTTCAGGCACTGGAAAATCTAATAATATCCAAGAATCACATAAAAGCCTATATGAAACCAAATATTAACAATTACAAATAAGATTAAAGTATGTATTATATATACATACACACACACAAAGTATGTATGCATATATATATATATATATATATATATATATATATATATATATATATACATATATATATATATATATATATATATATATATATATATATATATATATATATATATATATATATATATACACACACACACAAACATAATAGCTATTATAACTTCATTACATACTGAGTAAAGGATGAATTTGTTTCAATACTGTGTGAAAATAAAAGTAACGTTTGAGCAACTGGCATACGTAGTGTATTTACAAGATAAGGTTTTGTTGTTTCCAAAAGTGATCTAAAATGTAATAATGATTAAAAAAGTGGCAATTGTAATTTAATGATTAATAAACAAAAAGTATTAATATTTACAGATAGCATAACATTTGATGTTTACTGCTTAATGGTCTTTTATTAAAATAACCCATTGGGGGTACTTCAATTTCCGGGTCTTGAAGCTGTAAAATTTCAGGGTGATTTCCAAAAAAACTAAGTGGATGTAAAGCAACATACGACTTTGATGAAGTGTGAAACAGTTGTTCACTAGATGACTAAAAAATTATAGAAAATATGAAAACACACACCAAATATAAATATGGAACAATGTACAATATATACCTTACAATAATTATATTCATCAGCAATTGCAAACTGAGGATATAATCCACTACAAAGAATTATTTTAAGCATCATAAGGTCTTTATAACTACATGCTGAAGCACTCAGTAGTAAATTCTACAAAATACATCATTAGAATATTAATGTTCAATACGTATATACTAAAATACTAACTTGAACTTTAGTGTTATCATGACTCATTCTAAACTCTACATCTTTAATATCTATTTCATCATCTAATTCTTTTTCATCCCTGTCGCCCCAATTATAAATTTCCATTTTTAACTCCTTTCGTTTACGCGGTCCTTTTTGTTTATATAATTGTTTTTTTTCTCTTAAATGTTGTAATTCTCCATGTCTAATTGACCGTTCAGCACTACTCAATGATTTAGAAGGTGATTCTTCTACTAATGAGCAGTCCTAAAATTTGCCCAATTTTTCTTTATATTTTTGCATTTGTATATATATATATATATATATATATATATATATATATATATATATATATATATACATATATATATATATATATATATATATATATATATATATATATATATATATATATATATATATATATATATATATATATATATATATATATACACATATATATTCACATATACATAAATATGTGTATGTGTGTATTTGTATAAATAGATTGTAGAAACAAGTATGCAATTAAATGTTTTATTATTTTAGACAGCAAGAGTTTAATTTATATAATTTTTGGAGAAAATATTTGCTTACAATATTATGAAATATTATTAATTTTTACCTGTAATAATTCTTTGAACTGTGAATGTAGTTTAACCATTTCATAAAAACGTTGTTCTTCAAGCCCTCGCCGTCGACACCACTGCCTTGAATTATTGTTTTTATTTGATATTTCTTGCTTAATTTCCAACCACTCTTTGAAAGCATTTAATAATGTTATAGGATCACCATGATCTGATTCAAATGATTTACGTGCCGCCTATAGTGGTTAATAAAATTTAAATTTAACTTGCAGAAAATGACAATTTAATTATACTCACTTGACAATCTAAATCTCTATAAGCTTTATTTGTAAATGGTGTTTGAACACTTAATGCGGCAGCTAATGATACAACAGGTTCTATTTGATTAAATACTGAACTCATTATTAACATTTTACCAAGGATTATATCAACAGGTAAACAAGATAATGTATAACCTATAGATGTAAGTTTTTCTTCTTCAGTTAGTGCACCCTACAAATTACACAGATTTGAATAAATGTTCTTTATATATATATATATATATATATATATATATATATATATATATATATATATATATATATATATATATATATATATGTATGTATGTATGTATGTGAATTAAAGAATAACATACATGATGTTTAAGTGAAAGAATTGAATTCTCAATACTTTCTGATGCTGGAGGTTCAATAAAAGGAAATCGCCTTGCATCTGGTAATCCCATTGCAATCATTTGTAATAGTAATGAATCTAATGGTACACGCTGTAACTCTGGTGTTGAATATGATTCTAAAGCTTCATATTCTTGTTGTGAATATAATCGATAACATATACCAGGCCCTAAAATATTGATACATAAAAAAAAAATCTTTGCACGTACAACTTATTACATACCTGTACGTCCTGCACGACCTTTACGTTGTTCAGCACTAGCTCTTGAAATCCAAAACTCTTTTAATCGCTGCATTCGATAAATAGAATCATAACTCATTTCTTTTACTTTACCTGAATCTACCACAAAACGAATTCCATCGATAGTGACAGAAGTTTCTGCAATATTTGTAGAAATTACACATTTTCTTACTCCCTCTGGAGGATAATCAAAAACCTATAATAATTTTTGTCTATTAATGTATGTATATTTATTTATACACATTGTGGCATCTGTATATGCATAAATAAAAAAAAAAATATAATAAAATTATAAGCTAATATTTTCATTAAATAACAGATATGCATATTTAAACCTTATCTTGTTCAGTAAGAGATAATGAACTATGTAAAGGCAAAATTATCCATTTTTGACAATGTTCATTATATTCTTTTGCTGCATCAACAACAGCCATAATTTCTGTCATACCACTTAAAAAAATTAATACGTCTCCTTTTTCATTTTCTAAAAAAAATTACAATATTTTCTTAAATATAAATACTGAAAAATAACAACAGATACAAACATTTTATTATTAAGGAAAAAGTTATAGAAATTCAATGATTATTAATATATATACATTTTTATATATAACTTACTTGTATAAGTTTCATCAATAAGTTGTAATATTTGAACATAAGGTCCAGGATTTAAACGATTTGATTTTGAAGATTTTTCTTCCATTATGATTGGTCTATAATGTAACTTTATAGGATACAATCTACCAGGAACCTGTAATATTCATTTATTTATATATATATATATATATATATATATATATATATATATATATATATATATATATATATATATATATATATATACACACACACACACACACACGCTAAACAAATTTAATTCAGCAAATACTAAAGCATTTAAAAATTAATTTACCATTTTATGTTATTATATAATTCATCAATTGTATAAAGCATGTCTAATATTTTTTTTTACTAAAATGTGTAAATTAGATTTTAAAATAATATTAAATAACTTTTAAAACTTAATTTAAGAAAGTTAATTGTAGAAATATTTTAAATTATAAGTTATTTACCTGTATAACTTTAACATTTTCCAAAGAAAAGTATTCACTAAATAACTGAATATTTATTGTAGCTGACATTAAAACTACTTTGAGTTCTGAATGTTGATGTAGCAAACATTTCATCACACCTAATAAAAAATCTCCATGCAAATGACGTTCATGAACTTCATCAAGTACTATAACGTCATAATCCATTAAAGTAGACTCTGATGCTGCCTGCAAATATATATACACACATGAAAACATACATTTACAATTTTTTTAAATACATATTAAAATGTATTTATATACAAACCATATTTAAATTACTTACCTGCCTTAATAAAAGACCTTCTGTTATAAAAATAACTTTGGTATCTTTATTTTTATTTCTTTCAAATCTTATTTGATATCCAATATCATTTCTGTATTCTGAAAGATTTTCAAAAGCTACTCTTTTTGCTAATGATATACAAGCTATTCGTCGTGGTTGGGTACAAGCAATATGATTATATCCTGCTTTTAAAAGATATTGTGGAACCTGTGTAGATTTTCCACAACCTGTATCACCAGCAATTATAATTACACGTTCTGTTTTAATAGTTTCAATTATTTGTTCTTTAAACTGTGCAACTGGAAGATTATTTTGACTTTCGCGAAGTTTTTTTAGTTTATTAAATTTTTCTCTCTGTTTAAAATCTAAATACAAAAGTAATACATTCATAAAATTTGAAAATTGTAATTTAGTCAATTTTGGTTTCTGTTCATAATCACTATCATAAACTGGTAATCGATCATATAATTGATCATTGTTTCTTAATTTCACATTAATATAATTAAATTTATTGAATTCTTTTGGAATACCAATATCATTCACACACTTAGATTTCACGTAATGTGAAAATGTGCTATCTGATTTTTTTTCAACAGTTTCATACTTCCGAACAAATAACCAAAAGTCTTCTAAATCATACATGATAGCATCCTTCTCACAATAAGCAATGACTTTGTTTAATTCATATTTATAATCTAAAAATGAAAATTTACTTCCAGTTGCTGATTCACTTGTCTGCTTGTCCCAATTATTGGATGAACGATTATGTTTATCTCTAGTATGGGAATACTTCGTTTCTTTATCATATTTCTTAAATACATCCCGTCGATGACAATCAGTCTTTCTTTTCTTATAATTATCCAAAGGAGATCTTGAACGACGGTGTTTGTAAGAATATGATTCTTTTTCCATTATACAAGTAGTTAGGTTATAATTTTTTGAAAGTAACAAAATGTGTATTCATTGGAAACTAAACCCTAAAATATACATAAATAAATATATATATATATATATATATATATATATATATATATATATATATATATATATATATATATATACATGTATTATATAATTAGTCAAAATTACATGTTCTTGACAGATGTTTTATATAGAAATACATTTATTACTTTTCACATTAAAATAAATTTAAAAACTCAAAATCTGTAATTTGTTACCTTACTATAAAGAAACAATAAGTTAAAAAATAAAAAAGTGTATATTGTAAAGTATCATTTTGAACTAAGAATTTTTTTTAAATATCAATTATTAAAAAACTAAATAAAAAAATCATATTTTTCTATTCTTCTAATATATTAATTCAGAAATAAGTAACAAAATATTTTAATAAATATAATTCTAAATGTATTTTATTATAAATATTATAGTAATTATTGAGATGAAATAGACAGGAATTGGAAAAGAAACAACTAGACATTTATTAATATAATTTCTACATTAATATAAAAAAAAAAATGATTTCTATTAGGTTTTCAAGCGTTTTTGTATTTTTTTTATAATTTAACTATATGTATATTTAGATTTTTTTATAATAAAAGATTTTTAAAATTTAAAGTTCTTGAAATGTATTTTAATTATACTTATTAAAAAATTCATTTTCATGGTATCTCTAGTAAATAAGTATGTACTACATAAAAATAAAAACAATGTAGTATATTGCCCAAATAAACATTTATTTCTGTAATACATGATACAGCTATTTGGAATGATATAAAACAAAACAAAATCCATGTACATAGTCTAAAATAATTTCATATTCTACAAAATACAGCCACACATGTAACAGGAAACATTTTAGACACATGTAAATATTTTATCTAAATATTTGAAAAACTTTCCTGGTTTGATCTTTAGATAGTTTGAGACTAAAAAATGCTTAAGATTTTTAAACAAGCACAGCATATACATATTATATCAAGGTAATCAGAATTATTCAAGTGTAGTATTACAAATAAATAGATTACCTCTGATCTTTCAAAGTATGATCATGACAATCCATACACCGTAAAAAAAATATACATTTCTCTAGTACATTTTTGATGTACTACGCATCATTTTAACATTTCATGAGTTTTTTCTTCAAAAAATTACATGTAAATTAGGTGATTACAGCACCGATTAGTATTGCAAAAATTTTTGTATCTATACGTTCAAAAACTAAGCAAATTTGATTTCATATAATTCACAAAATGTTAATATATATTTGCAAATTCATTTCATTTCAAAACATATATATATATATATATATATATATATATATATATATATATATATATATATATATATATATATATATATATATAATATATATATATATATATATATATATATATATATATATATATATATATATATATATATATATATATATATATATATATATATATATATATATATATATATATATATATATATATATAAAGACAAACACAATTACAAATGGCCTGTATGAATAAAAACAAAATTGTTACACAAAATATAATTAAATTTAATCCCAATAGTTTATTAAAAAAAATTCAAATCAGCATTGTCAACATAAAAATAAATGTAGATAACAATAACACAAATAAATATTCATACTCTTATTTTAAATCCAATCCCTTACACATGCTTTTCAATATATTAATCATTCATCAAGGCCATTCATTTTTTCAGACTGAAAATACACAAATAATGAAGAATATTAAAGAACTATTGTATTTAATACATTTCATATATGTAACAAAACAAAATAAACAAATTGTTGATGTACATACTGAATTAAATATTCATATGTAAACAGTAGTTGTGTGTGAAAAGATTTTTATAAGGCTAAAATGGCAGGGTTAGCTCATAGATAATTGTCCAAGTTGTAATAATCTTTCCACAGCGGCATTTATATCTCCAAATGTTGCAATAAGGGCTAAAACAGGATAAGTATTTTTGAATATAATTATGAAAATATTAAATTAAAGAACACTATATATTTTACATTGTTAATTTCATTATTTATATAATATAAAAGAATAAAATCAATACTGAAATTAAATTTATATCTATCAAAGTTAAAACAAAACGAATAGTATTTTTTGGTTAACTTTAATAAATATATATAAGGAACAATTAAAATTACCTTGAAGGTTAGCTTCTCGGTTTACAAATCCCATAGCTGTTAATTGTTCTAACTGGGTTCTATACCTTTCTTCTGGTGGTTGATTAGGATCTGCTTGAGTGGCCATACTTGCAACCATTCTTGCCATAAACTAAATATTTAGTAAAAAAAACCTATTAATTAAATTAATACAACCACTGAATTACTATAAACATATGTATGTATAAATAAACAATTATATTTAAAGTATATTAAGACAAATTATGAACCTGAGAAAATATATCTTGATTATTTTGTGGTGTCTGTTGACTTGCTGTAGTGCCTGTTGTTGTAGCAGATGTTGGAGCTGTGCCTCCTGCTTCTGTTGTTGCAGGAGTAGTATTACCAGTTGAAGTCGGTGTAGTTACTGTTGCTGGTGTAGTTCCTGGTACTGTTGAAGGAATTGGACTAACACCTCCAAGATTAGCAACCAGACCAGGTGCAACATTTCTTAATTGTTCCATACCTTGTTGAATTTGAAGTAATGCATTTAAGGCCTGAAAAAAGTTTAGTAACAATAAACTATAGTTTTTATTATTCAATGTTTCATTTCATCATATTTTTATTTTACCTGTGGATTAGTCATAAAACTATGCATTTCTGGATTTTGTAACTGTTGAAGAAACATTGGCATCATAGATCGAATCTGACCTTGCATTGCTGGATTATCAGAAAATAATGGATTTTGATTAATAATTTGAGCGGCCATATTAGGATCTGCAGCTAAGGCTTGTAACATTGCTTGTGTGTAAGGTGCAGACATCATATTCTGCATTAATTGTGGATTTTCTGCCATCTAATAAAAATTAAAAATATTTAAAAATTATATACTTTAGAAGGAATGGATATATCTTACTTGCTGCAATAAACTTTGCATAGCAGGTGAATTCAAAATGCCTGTATTTGGTCTTTGTTGTTGTGATGTTCTATTATTACTACTAGTGGTATTACCGCTACCGCTACCACTGCCACTACCACTACCGTTACCACCATTTGATGACCATGGATTTGGCAAAGGATCTTGATTTTCTCGGCCTTGTTGAGGATTAGTACCATCACCGTTGTCTACAAGACCAGAAAATGGATTTCTTGAAAATTGTTCTGATGCAGCACTTAGCATAGGCTCTTGTATATCACGATACATCCGTTGCAATGCGTTGTAACCTCCTGGTATGCTTTCCAAATTTGAAATCGCACGATCATGACTACGCATCAGCTCTTGAAGCATCGAAGGATTCCGTGCTAACTCCATTGTTTGACGCAATAATTCCGGATTGTTTAACATGTGACTGATTTCAGGATTACGCTGGAACATAATCGACAATTAGATTTTCATTTCATTTCGACCAAAAATTAACAATTACCTCCATTAAGTCACGCATTTGTGGATTTGATGTAATAAGTGTTCGCATATTTTCTGGATCATTCATTAATGATCTTACTAATGGATTATCCAACACTTGCCTCATCATTTCAGGGTTTCCTAAAAGTTCAGTCTGCATTCTATTTTGCAATTCCATAAAATTTGCAGAACCCATTCCTAATGACTCAAGACCGGATAAACCTCCTAAAGATCCAAGACCGAATGGAGTTGCACTTATGTCAGCTGAAATTCATATTATTTTATTGCGCAACATTGCAATATATTAAAAATATAATCAATTATTTTACCTGGTGGTCGTTGTGGTCCAGGCTCCACCGGCCTGGGCGCTGTTTTTATAACCAAATGTACAGTCAACCCATCTTTAATGTTATGTGTTTGCAGAGTGTCATGATCTTTCATAATTTTTCCAGCAAATATCAAACATAACTGATCTGGCTCAGCTCCAAATTTTTCAGCTACCACATCTTTAAACTAAAATAAAATTATTTTGACATATTTATCTTTCTAGAAATTTCAAAGTCGTCATCAATAATCATACGTTTAATTAACTGTCGCAAATGTTAGTTAGCCATAAAATACAAGAAATAGAAGTACATACATCTTTGATAGAAGCATCTTCATCCACTTCTACTGTTTGTTTTTCTTTTGGTGTTTTAACAGTCACTGTAATTTTCTTTGGATTTTCCTGTCCCTCTGCCATTTTGGCGACCAAGATGACTCGTTAATTCAGACGCCTTCAATTATACGCACAGGGTACGTTCAGTTAATGTTTGACTGTGCAACTTTGCCAAAAAGCGGTTTATTTGAACACAAACATGTCATCGAATAGAAATGTTCATTATTAAATATTTTATTATTTTTTAAATTATTCATTTGATTATTTTGTACAACAATATGTTTTTATACTTTTTGTTAAAAAATATAAATAAACAAATATTAAATTATAAATGTAAATAATTTAATTACACATTCATATAAATATGTATATATATATATATATATATATATATATATATATATATATATATATATATATATATATATATATATATATATATATATATATATATATATATATATATATATATATATATATATATATATATATATATATATATATGTATATATTATATTATTGAATTGTGTATTTCATAAAACTTTTTATTTCTTTTTATTTCATCTTTATACACACAGACACAACTAATTATATATACATACATATATATATATATATATATATATATATATATATATATATATATATATATATATATATATATATATGTATGTATGTATGTATGTATGTATGCATGTGTGCATGCATATTTGTAATATTAATGATTTAGGAAAAATAAATAGGGTTAAATATATAAAATATTAAAAAGTAAAAAACATTGTTTATGACTTTAAAGTATTTATTTATAACATAAATCACATCATGCTATACTACTTAATATAAAGAATCTAATATTGGTCTCCTACAATTACATTTATAAAATAAGTACTTATTTACATATTTCTTCAGAGGTTGTGAATATATTATGAATACTTATATATATACACAAAAAAATACTAATATATAAATACAACTTTTATATAATTGTGTATTGCACGATAACTCGGCCTATTATAATGGAAGTCTTAGATATTGTGTTAGAAATGAAAGAAATCCGTACACAATCTATAAAATTGTATTAGTAAAAATATTTATCAGCATATATTCTAAATAGTCAAAATATTTTTAATGATTTTTGATATTTTAAGCAAATTTTGCTCATATTCTGAGTAGTTACTTACTTTCAAAACCTGTTTTGTAATTATAATAAAACAAAACTATTAATAAATATTTAAAATTTATGTGTGCTGAAATTGCTATTTTATTATAAAAATTAAGTATTCAAAATGAGGTATTGATTTTACTATATATGTAAATTAGAATTACATTATTTTACTACCTACTAAGACATTTATTATATTTAAAAACATTTTTTTTTCGTTAAAAATACCACACTAATGTATTCTTATGCTACTTCCAAAATGTAACAGGTTTATTAAGTGTTACTCAATTTGCTTACTTGGATCATTGAATTTTTTGCTATTGGATACTAGTTATAAAAACTATATATATATATATATATATATATATATATATATATATATATATATATATATATATATATATATATTGTATGCGTATTGTTTTGTATCTGTGTATGTATATCATGTATATAACAAATAATGTGTTCACAGTTATTTTCTTCTTTGGCAAATTAATAATGTATGTAATGTATATATATATATATATATATATATATATATATATATATATATATATATATATATATATATATATATATCCATCATGTTAATGTATCAGTGTGAGTGTATATGCATATTTTCTTAAATTTATATAAGCAGAAATTGTATTAATTGTGCATGTAGCCTGGAATATATATGAAAATAAAACACAAAATTAATTGTTAAAATTTACAAATTTTTAAAAATCGGTATTACATACATTATAATTGGAATAATTCGTAATAATAAATACAATTAATTATATTTAATAAGAGGGTATGGATGTGTATTTTTTTTATTAAAGTGTATTATTTAGATAATTTTATTAACATTAATGGTTTACATTTATTTATTAAATTTATGATAAAATTGTTAGGAAAGCTTATTTTAAAATATGTATCCAATTACAATAGCAGTAATACAATTTTGTGCATTTAATTTTTAAATAAATATTATTAAAAGTATTCATTTATGTAGTGAATAAAATTAATGACAGTTTTTTTTGCATTACTTTGTAATAATATACTAATACAGTAAAATACTAACATTATATTTTCTAATTAAGATTATGTTGTCTAATGTTACAATGTATTTTAATATATTATGTACTACAATATTATATTTATATTTTTCTGCATGCATTGTGAAAACAAAATGCATTTTTTCATTAACATATATTTAGTATATGTAAAATATGTTTTGATATAAAATTATATGTTATATATTAAAGCTCTTTCTTGATTAAGAATATTTTAATATGAATTCATTGGCACGTTTGTAATAGTTCACTCATACTAAAAATTTGTTTGCAGAATATTTATTATATGTACTATTTATTATTTTGTATTTTTATTTCTAATAAAAATATATAACAATAGTCGATTAATATTCACTTAAAAATAAAAAAATTATAAACATATACTTTGGTAGGTAATACATATTTTTTAAGGAAAATTGCGACTAATATATTTCAAATAAAATAAGCAAAAAATTTCGTTAATAAAGATTTAACTTTTATTTCATTATAGAAATAAAATGATTATAGTTATATTTCCATTGCCAAGAAGTTCTAGTTCAGAAAACAACAAATTTTTTGTATGCATTTTTATAAGTATTTTTTTGTAATAAAAAAATCTTTTTGATGGTCATTAATGTAATATATTTAAGTGCAATATTTTCAATAATAAAATATAATATTTTAATATTCAATATAGTTTCAATACAGATTTAATTTGATTTTACTAAATAAAAAAAAAAATATAATGCTAATTTATTAATGAAATTTTATTAATAAAAATGTCTGATAAGAAATATATAGATAATTGTAACTTAAAATTTATAAATAACTGGCATTGCATTATTAGTTGATATATATATATATATATATATATATATATATATATATATATATATATATATATATATATATATATATATATATATATATATATATGTAGTTAATGATTAAATTTTTAAATATTGTGATATATTTTTTTATTGTTTGGTAATAAAATTGTTACTTTTGTGAAGTAGAACAATTTAATATTATTTTCAATTTTGTCAAAAATGGATTTGAGCAATTAATAAATTTCATTTAAAGAAGCATAAGTATATTGCATTTATATTGTTATTGTTATTTTTACATTTTTTAAAAATTACTACATTGTATTGAAAATAATTATTTGATGTATATATATTAAAATTATATTGTAGATATGTAATAATAAAAAGAGTTTTTTTATTAGGCTACTGCACAATATTCTATAAAAAGCATATATAATTATATACTATTATTACAGTTTTATTACATATTATAACGTGTATAAAGATTTCATACAAATCTGCATATGTTTAAGTTTTATTTAAATAAATATATATATATATATTGTACAAAATGGTATAAGTACTTAAATAATATATTTGAAAATATAATTAAATGCAAGCTAATATCTATAGTTTTTATGATTAAAACTTTTGTTTAAATAACATGAAATGAAAATATAATATTTAATTCCAGTATATCTTTATGCTGTGTCTATTAACTGATGATCCAATTTCATTAGTGGTTCTCAAAAATTTAATTTGCATCTCAAACAACCTTTTCACATTTTAGTATAAAAAAAACCTTTTTAATATCTATATAATATTTTTTATTGTACATTCTAACTACATTATTATAAAAGTTTCAATTTTTCAAAATACTGCACAATTTTAGATAAATTAATGTTTGAGAATCAAATATTTTTGAAACATTCTATCCAAATTTTAATCACAACCACTTTGTTGTTTAATAACAAAATGTCAATAACTTACAGCAATTATTTGGTATCTACATTTGTGTATAAGCGTTACAAGCTTTTTTTACAACTACCAATTTTACGCAATAAAAAAATATACAATGTTGACTTAAGATTATGAAATGAATAATAATTCAAAACAATAATAGATTTGAACATATTGCTAACACAGTTATAAATTAAGAGAAAAAACACTGTTTTTTAACTAAAACTAAATAACACCGATTTCAAATATTGATTATAATCACAATAACTGAGCGATAACGGGTTGTAATAAGCACATATGTTCAGCACCTCGAATAGGTAATCGATTTAAGGTGAAATGATGAATCATTTCTGGAATGCTGTCAAATGGCTTACTAAACTGACCAAGAATGAATTGACCTTCTTCACCAGTTCGTTGGATACGCATATGCATAAATCCACGAGCACTTCTGTGAAAAAAAAATTTTACTTGAAAAGAATTATTTGAAAATACAAAATAAGCTTTATTTATTTATATATAATATTAATGGCATAATTCATAATATTAATGACATAATACATAATTGATTAATTAAAATATTTATGTGAAAACTTGTATATAAACTGTACATTATTCAATTTTCATTGAAAATTATAATTTTTAGTGAAAACAAACAATTTATTCAAATAAGAACTTTAAATTTTAATGTAGATATTGTTTAAAAATATTAGAAATATAAATTCACAAATACATATACAAGATTTGTTATATTAATAAAATAAAAAGTTTTATAAATTTAAATGAATGTTTGAATCATTTTTGATTGAAGAAGTTGAATAAATATTATGTAAAAAACAATGCTAATAACAATTATTATAGATACAAAAACCTTGGATAATATTCAAATGTAGATAATTAAAAACTGAATAATTACCCAAATTATTAGTTTAGGATGTAAAGAAAATAACAATATTTTTGTTGAAAAGATAAAAATTTAAATTAACTTTTTTAGATTCTTTTAGGAAAAGGTATCAACACTCTTCTAAAATTGAAATATTATTTGTTTTACATAAATTATTTTTTACCTCTCAATATCATAAAATATTATAAATTACTTATTGTCCACTTTACTTTTTTATTATCTAATGTATATTTCGATGATTACATCATCATCGTCAGAGCGCTTTATTATAAAATCTTATAATACTCGGATTTTATATTTTCAATTTAAGATTATTAATACTTACTTTAATGATAAAGAATAATCTTGTTTTGTTGATTCACTGTTACGAACTAGAAAACTACCTTCAGTCAACATACGTAAGACACATTCAGCTTCTACTCTTGTAATAGCTCCATGATACCACCTAAAATAGATACATAAAATACATACAATATTTACAAAATTAAAACGTAAAGGCAGGAATATGTATTTGCAATATAAATATTTATATATATATTTTAAAAAATAACTGAATATAACTTAAAGTTTGATCAACATGAAAACAACATATACAATTAAATAAATTTATTTCGGTTCAACTTTTACATTAAACTTATTAAGTAACGACTTCTAAGTCACTATTAGAACCAATAACAAATTCAGAGAAAGTGGAAATAGTCTATATGGATTTTGTCTAATAATTAAAAATTAAAATAAGGCCTCATTTTTTATAATAATTAACAATTATATATATATATATATATATATATATTTATAATTACCCTTGTCTTTCTAGAGGTAATGCGACATCAACTAGATCTGCACCTCCACCTCTTTGTGTATGAATACTTAAATTTAGTCCCAAGCCAGTTAGGCTTAATCCTAAACCTGGACGTTGTCTTTGAGTATTTTCTTCACCCAGATTTAAAGTAAGTTTAGGCCGGAAAACTCCAACTGTAAATAAATTATAATTAGTAGGAATAATTTAAAAAAATAATACATGATGTTATAATTTAAAATTATATATATATATATATATATATATATATATATATATATATATATATATATATATATATATATATAGAGGCAATTTTTAATATTACTGGAATCTTAATATACAAGAAAAAAGTTACTTATAAATAAAGTTATAATAATAAAAAAAATTAGCCCTGCAAATGAATATAAATTGAAAATATGATGAAAGTAAATTCAGTATTGTTATAACTCAAAATTGCGGAAAAACTGAGTCTAAATAACAATTATTACACTTAAAAAATATTAGATATATTGTTCACCCAAATTTATGCTTATACCGTAAAGTTTTAAATGTTATATAATATTTTTAAATGTTAAAAACACACTCTAGCATCTAGATCTAAATTATTGAAGAGTTATAGTATTTATTGGTTAAATATAATAGGTACTTCTATATGTTATCTTAGATGTAACCAAAAGAATAATTCCAAGAAGAGCAAATAATTTCTTGGAAGTGAATAAGAAATTGTGTGAGTTACAGAATTTATTGTTTTTTTTGTGAAATGTTTTTCTTTCAAAAAAGCGACATTAATGAAGCGTTTAAAACTGTAATGTAAATCATAAATATTATCTACTTAAATAACTTTTTTTCCAAACAATGACTTAAATAATAAACGTTTATGGTTGATTTTGTACAAGAATGTTTGACTGTAATTTGTTGTACGAGATTTATTTATTTTAATAGAACGTATGCTTTAGAACGTTAATAGGTAAGCAAAAAAGGAAAACCTAATCAATCTCGTGTTAAACATCGATCACTGTGCTTTGCAATTGAACAGTTCGAACGGCATGTCACGAGATGCTTCTATCGTCGTTTAAGATGGACGTGTAACGGGAAGTGACATGCGTGACGGATGGATATTGGTCTAACGAATGGCGAGACTAATATATGTTGCTTATTCTCACGAACTATTAGAAATTGCTGTGCAGATTATTATTGAAAATATATTTTTTCTTCTTTTTCTCTCTCCACACACACACACACACACACACACACACACACACACACACACACACACACACACATATATATATATATATATATATATGTATACATGAAGATAAGATTTTACAAAAGGATTTCGCATTTTAAGAGAAAAAAATGATTAAAAAAGAATTCGAATCAAAAAGAATACAGAAATTACTAATATGTTTATAAACAGGGTTTTTATATAGTGTATTCATATTGAATTTGCTAAAGAATTAACATTTTGAACTAAATTCTATATAGATTAACACATTTTTGTCTGTAATTTATTTGATTTAAATAAAAAAATCATCAAAAGTTATATACAATTTCAATAAACAATGCTTGAATAATAATATAAGATTTAAATTTTATATACGTTTACATGAAAAACGAAAAAGGTAGATTAAAAAAGCATTTTAGAAAAAATCACATTTAATTTATTAGTGATTCACATGAACTTAGTTTTATATTTGGATTAATTTATCATAAATCTATTTACTTGAAGGGTTCTTAGAAATCAGATTATTTTCTATGATGTACACTGATAATCGAAAAATATATAATGTGACCGTTCTTTTGATTAATCAGGAATAATCTAGCAAACAAATCATTATTTTGTTATATAGATGTCACATGAACGGAAATGAATCACCTATAGTTGTTAAACGTTGCTAATCAAATGTGTCGGGGGCTCTGATCTTGATGAAGATAGATTCGAAATAGAAAAATCGGCCGCAATTCAAAGTGAGAATCGTTTTAGATTACAAGTTCGAATTGGACACAAGCTGCTATGACGTTTTAATTCGATCTGACATGAAACCGTGATTTATTGGCAGTACAAGATTTATCTACAACTTAAAAGGATACGTGTGTTTCTTGTATAGGGCAGTATGAGATTTACTTAACCATTAGTTGATTGGGAAAAAGTTATTTTATAAAACTTATATATATATATATATATATATATATATATATATATATATTATATATTTTACTTAATATAATAAGTAGAAATATTAGAGAAAATAAGTTTGATAGGGGAAAAAGTGTGATTATAGATGAAAAGAAAATAATTTAAAAAATTATATATTCATAAATAACGGAAAAGTATCATACCATTAATTGATTTTTATTTGAATTTGTAAAATAGATTTTAAAGTGTATTATTATATGAAAACTCTGTGAAGAAAATATATAGAATTTACTTTTATATATATATATATATATATATATATATATATATATATATATATATATATATAAACACACACACAAACATATATATAAGCATTTGTGTACATGAATGTGTATGATAAATGAATCAAAATAATAAAAATAGCTAAAATAATAATGTATTCAATTATTATCCGTAACATTGAAATCTATCCCACCTTGTCTATCTGCATCTCGTACACTTTGGCTGGACGAAGCCAGAGACATACCACTATCGGTGATGGCTTGTGGACTAGCTCCTCTTAATCTTCGTCTTAATTTCGGCATATCGAAGGGTAAATCACGCAAGTCAACAGATGTAGCACTACCCGACGTACAACACGCAACATCTTCCACTTGATTGATTCGTCTACGTCTTAGTTTTGGCATGTCGAATGGTAAATCAGATAAATCTTGACTCTGTGACTCGTTACCTCCAATTGCCAGAACCATGTTGTCGGGCGGTAATAAAAATCCAAAGCCATTACGCGACTTGATACCTTCACGAGACTGTATCGAAATGCCGCTGTCAGAACCTTGTATTTCCGCTTCACCTGACGATGAACTTTGCTGAAACGCTAGGTTTAATAGATTTTTATTTTGTGGAAGTCGCCTTTTAATTTTAAAACTTGTGTTTTCGACAGGCTGAGTTGTTGTTGGCGTACCGACGGTTTCTTCAGGTGAACATTTTTGAGAGTTGTTATTTCTATTGTTATCCGATGTCTCTGAGACCGGTTCTTGTGAAGATTTATCCGATATTGGACTAAGAATATGTAATTTGTTACTTGCATGGTTAATTAAAAATGCCGACATTTGTGGTAAGTGATGGTATCCCGTGCTTCCTGAATCTGAACTATGGGAACTGAGCGAAGTTGAATGACGACTTTCAGAACTACTCGTACTCCTATTTCCTTCACTGGTACTACTACGTATCGATTCCATACTTCCTCCGCTACTGCTAGTTGCCATACTTTCCGTACTTGAATATTTGTGTCGAGGTCTGCTAGGTCGGCCTTTGAATTCAATAATATTAGAATCTTTAGGTGCTTCCGATAAGGGTCTCCCTTTGAATTCAAGTATAAGCCCTTCACGACTTGCATCCTTTCTGGGCCGACTTTTAATTTCTAGTATCGGTCCAGATTCCATACTCCTAGGACGTTCACTTAAGTCTCTCGGTCGTCCTTTGAATTCCATTATACTTCCATCACTACTTGTTGGTGTTTCTCGAGCTCTGAGTGATTTTACCGGAAGACGAAGATCTTTTAATCGGGGATGTGATGTGGGATGGGAAGGTAGATTCGGTGCACTTCGAATACTGTTCATAACTAAATCTTTTCCAGGAAACTTGGCAGGAAGAGGAGCTGTCGAAGGAGGTGAAGGTGTGTATCCTCTGAGAGGAAGTTGCGGGCTTGGTGTCACTTTCTCTCCACTAGTGGATGATTCTATATGCATGTTGTCAATATTCTGTGTAATATTCGTAACATTATTGTCGTGATTGTTCAAATGGCTCGGTATTGCTGTTTTCGGACGTTTTTCTTGTCGTAATAGCGATACTTTACGTCGATCTTTGGGCGTGTTACTACTGGCAGGATCGTTGTTTGTTGAACAGCCAGCCATAGAGCTAGCTCTAGATATTTGCACAACCTTATTCGAATTGAGCTGTACAAGAACAGGATGATTTGAAAGTTTATCGATTTCGTCGAGATCGTCATCGGAACGACTTATTTTACAGTCGAACGCTGTTTCGTAGAGATGCCTTTGACGTGACATTTCTTCGTCGTCCCACTCTTCGGATTCAGCCGCGACGATTGTAGAATCTATGACATCCTCTTCGGGGGCTGTGCAAGCGCAAGTGGGATACGTTAACCGATTCGGAGGCATGTGGATTGAATCTGACTCGGCATCGCTAATAGTTACTGCTTTAAAGATACCATCTTCGGTGACTGAGTATCTTTTCGGTACGCTAATACTATCGCTGCTTGGTGTTTCTAGACTGATACTTTTACGATATCGAGACGGTGTTGATTTCTGTGGACTATCTTCGTTTTTGTTACGAAAAAGGTCGGAGTAGTAATACGGTGATGGATGACGTTTAGTGACGGGATTTTCGGGACGGTCTGGTGATTGTAAATTTACTAGTGGCAAGATAGCTTCTGTGATGCTGTCTGGCGAATTAAGCTCTAATACTTTGTGATTTGTGTGCAAAGCTCCAGGATAACAATGATCGCAGAAGTCGTCTTCTTCAGAGTTGGGAACATCCGATTCGTCATCTGTAAATAGTGAAATATTATTACAATGTAAATTATCAGAATGCTACCACTTGATAAATGATAACTGTTTATTTAAATTTAATTATTTAATATATATATATATATATATATATATATATATTAAAAATGTGCAGCATTAATTACATCAATGAATTTTTTGAAAGACAATGGTTGATTGAGTAAATGACAAAGATTTTATATTTGCTACAGAAATTGTGTACTAAATAGCTAAAAGGAAACAATCTTCGACTGCATCCAGATGGTGGAAGCATAATGTTTTATGCGTGCACTTAAAAAAGAAAGTATTTCGCGTCTATAAAAAGCAGCAGTGTATAGTTAATGTCGTAATGTGGGGATATTAAGCGGATTTACGAAGAACTTGAATGGCAGTCGGGGGTCTTGAAATTGAACGAAATATTGTTCATATAAACGGAGGAATTTTTATACATTCAGGTTAAATATACGTGTACAGTGTGGGCTGGACATAAAATACTATAAATAAAGTGTTCATTCAACCATGTACATAAATTAATGGCAAGTCTCTCTTTGATTTAATGATTATTATAACAGAGGGTCCTTATTCTTTTTAATACCTTTCTATATCATATTTTTAAAATACATGTCAGTTTTAGATGTTTATGTAACCATATTTAAGAAATTAATTACTTGTCAAAAACTTTTTCATTATAAATTAAATAGGTTTATAAAAAATGTATTTCCTTTAAAGAAATGGATTAGAAACTTTAAAATTCAATTATGTTCTTATGGTTTACAATAAATCTATACTTTAAAGTAACTGTAAGAAAATACACATTTTTTTATTAACAGATTTTGATTTTTACATAAATTATTTTTTAATTTTTAATATATATATATATATATATATATATATATAATATGTGTGTGTGTAATTTCCGTAATAAACATATCTGATTAAAAATGTAAAAAATTTACAAACATTTGTAATAAAATATAAGAAGACTATTTTATGTGAACTTTATCGGAGTTCTTTATAATGTTCCCGATTTCTTTTACCTAAAATACGTTGATAGTAGAAAAAAATGTGCTTTTAGATCATCAGTGTACTATGCTCATGTTATATTTTTTCGACGAGTTTCTTATCATCACGTAAGTGCCTGTAATCTATTTTCACTTAACCAAATGTCGCTTAATATTTTTATTTTTTAAAAAGTACTTTTTGAATTTCAAAAATTTTATATACGAAAGCATATATGTATATATATATATATATATATATATATATATATATATATATACATACTCACACTTATCTGTATTCAGTCAAATCTTTTTATGAATTTTAAATGCTTTTATTACGATTTATATTTTGTTAAAAGTTGTATTGAAAAAAGACTCTTAATATTTTAATATACTGTGCGTATTTCTAAATTGTGTACGAAATTATATATTAATAGATTTAAATTTGATGTTCCAAGTAATATTTAAACTATTTTTTAAGTTATATAGAAAAATGCATTGAAAATTAGTAACTGAATATAAGTTTTGACTAAATTAGAAAATTCTTATTAAATGGTTCAGATATCAGAAGATATATAAAATCATGTATTGATTTTTTAATTATTTAAGTTTGAAAAGCTCGACATTTAAAAATTTCATATATGTTGAAATATTTTAAATTTTAATATAAATATTTGTTGTAATTAAGAAAAACTAGAACATAAAATACAAAAGTATTGATTTCCAATTACGAATTTCATTCAATAACGACTTTTATCTTAGGGGAAAAAATATCATATCTCGCTTAATATTCCATGAAACGATAAAGAAATACATGAATGCATGAAATGAGATTACAAAGAAATCATCATAGCTCATTTTTTTCCCGTAATAAAAAAACCGCCTGTTTTCGGACAAAAGGTTCGTGTACGAGATAATATTTTTCTGGCTGCAGATTCTGTTACGGCATGAGATGAGGAGGACTCATATAGAATGAACGTCGCTTCGCTTATGCTCTAGGTACAATACAATACGGTTATAAATCATATGGGGAAAAAGTGATGACATAAATATTATTATTGTTAGACCATTTGCCGCGTTGGTACTGGAAAAATGAACAAATCTATTTTTGTGCGTGTGTATGTATGTACGTTTCCTGCATTCATCTTTGTTCGAAAACGTTTATCCGTGCGTTCAACATATATAAATATTGATTATGTGAAGGATAACATTTTGTTTAATATGTATATATTGTACGTAGATTTGTAAACAATTCTTGTTGAATATAAATGTACATATAACATTTTTTATACATACACACATGTTTATATACATAGTAAACATTGATGCATCTTAAAAAGTGATTTAACAAATAAATATGTAAATTATAAATAAGACTAAATAAATACAAAGTATTAAAATCACATTATTTTTTAAACACGTTATTTGTAGAGTTGATAAAAATATTTTATATAAGAAATTCAAAGAAAAAAATCTATACAATTACTTTGAAATCAGAAATTTGATTGAAATAGTATAATTTAATTATTCATGTACGCATTACCAAAAATATTTCTTTTACAATCAAGATAGATAATTGAAAATAAATCAAACTGAATTAATGTTATTTTTTAAGTATAATTATTAGATATATTTTAAAATAATTACAATTATAGAAAGTGCACATTGATTATAATTAAATAATATATTTTCGTATAAAAAAGTAAAAACTAAAAAGAAAATATATATCAATTGAAATATTGCATCCCATGTTCTACATATATAAATGACATTAACATTTTTGAGAGAATTATGGAATTTACATCTGTATGACAGGTGTAAGTAATTAAATACATATTTGACTGATATTAAATGAAAATCAAATATTTAAAAAGCACGACGCCTGTTAAATATATTGGTATTTTCAATTGAAATTAATTACTGGAAATAAACTGTTCAGGTAATGAAAAAATAGAAAGGTGTAACATTTTAGTTTACATTGATTCTTATTTCCATTATATATTTCTGTTATACCATTACTTTTTATCTGTCTTAATTTTAGTTAGTGTAAGAATTTATTAGTTTTAAATAAAAAAAACTGTGATTTAGAGTCATATTATATATATTATATGACTATATAAATCGATTATTTAAAATAGTTTTATTGCAAAATCTCATAAATCAGTTGTATGAAACCAATTTAAAAATATCATATTCTTGTGTCATTTTTCAAAATAATTTTATTTTTGTATTTCCTTAAAATTCAATAAAAATTTTAAAAAGTCGATCTTTAGTCAAATTTTTCAAAATAGTTATTAATGTATACAAAGTATTTAAATTTAATGTTTTAATTTCATTTCTAAAATAAATATGATTTTTATAGTTATTATCATATTAAAAAATATCAAACGTGTATAAAGATGATCTAAAAAAATTGAAAAAAGAAGAGGATCTTTTTCGAATTAACGATTTTAATCAAGTATTCAATTTGATTAATTATTATAGGAGAACAATGAATATATAAATAATTTATTCAATTATTCACAGCTCGAGGTCTCTTTCAATTGAAACGAAAAAAAATTCTATATAGAGATGAAAATGTCAACGACATATTTCCAGAGCAATTTTCTCACAAATTTCCGTCTTCTGGTGTATTGTTATTCACCTAGATGCAGCAGAAGCCAGATCGGCTCCTGCTAAAGTACACGGGGCGATTTCTACACCGGCATGAAAATGATGTATAGTTTTCTAGCCCTTTTGTATGTTCACTTCGAGGCTTTTCCTCGGTTTTATGTCGGAGTTCTGTCTCAGAAGGGCGCTAGACGGCGATTTTATTTACGTTTTTCGTAAATTTATGTACACTACACAAAAGATCTCGGATTTGTTATTGGGAATTTGGTTTTGAATTTGATTGCGTTAAAGTTATTTATGTGTAAGGGCGTTTGATTTAAGAATATTCGTGAATAATTTTTAAAGTTTTTCAGTTTTCTGATTTTAATAAATTGCATGTTTTTTTAAAGAAATATTTGTGATTATAACAGATATTTATTAATATTTAATCAGAATAATTTTGTTCAAATATTATTTTTAATTTAAATAAAGATAATTTGATTACTCATATCAACAAAAAGTCTTAAAGTTCATGTTTTTTGAGTTTATTCCTGTAATGCTGATCTGTTGTAGTAAATCTTTTGTCGAACCTTAGATTATTTATCTATCGATATCTTCCTACTGTAGTAAGATAATCTCAAAAAGAGTGTAAGAGGTATGTAATTATTTTGATAAGTAATTGGTTTTTAATTTTAGAGTCGATTTCTCAGCTTCAAGAAGATGGAATCTAGTGTTTTAAGAGTATTTTATATTTTAACTGTGTTTTCTTACGTACAGTTAAAAAATATTTTAAACTATGCATATATGGATGTAAATAAATTTTGTGGCGTATTATATATATATATATATATATATATATATATGTGTGTGTGTGTGTGTATTGTGTGCAACTGTGTATCTATTTTTTCCAAATAGTAATGTATTACTTAATTACAATTTATATTGAGACGTCTGTTCTTTGTAGATGTACTCATTTCATATGCACTGCGTCCTAATAAATTTCAAACGAAATAACATTTAACTCTAGAGCTTGTTCTAGTGTAAGTGACTGAATTACACGTATCTTTTCGAACATTTTGCAGCTTGTTGTCATGTCAGAACAACATGAAACGTTTTACAAGCTCTTTGTGCATTAGGGTTGTTCTTGTTCGAAACATTTTTACGTAGAACACAAAAGAGCACTATAAAGACTTGTAACTATAGAGATCAACTAACTTTCTACTTTCTTTTAAAAGGATTTTTCAGGTTAAATATCACAAGCAAGAAACGCAACAAAAACGATTTACTCGGAAGTTAGCCAATAAGTTATGCCTAGTGTGAATTAAATATATATATATATATATATATATATATAATTTAATTTTACAATTTAGTTTATAAAAAATAATTAATGAAAAAAACATTATTGAAAATTTATATGAATTCAGACTAATAAATAATAACTTCATACAAAAAACTTGGTATTAAGTTCAAAAAGAGTTTAGATGAAGGAAGATATTTGACGCTTTGTCGTGCTTTCTGATTTCACTTTGAGTGCAATTAAAAGTTAAGAGGTGAACGAGTGGAAGAGCGTAACTTGCTTTTTGTACTAGTAATGTCGACGCCATTTTTTATCACATAGATTCTTTTATGTTCCCTTCTAGTAAATTGTTAAGGAATAAATGTGAATGCTGCCTGTAGTCGTCTTTTCAATGGATATAAGTGTTTTAAGCGACACTCGTTTATTAATTTAATAAAAGGGAAAGTAATTTCATCACCTATAAGTTCAGTTGGAATATTCATTTGGCTTAAATTATTTACACAACAAAAATATTTTGTTTATTATATATATATATATATATATATATATATATATATATATATATTTAAAAAGAGACTGAACAATAATTAAAATAAATTGATATAAAAGTGCATTACATAATATAAATAATTATTTTAAAAATGCAATTAAAAATATTACAATGAAATAAAAATAATGAAAAATAATTTTAGTTATATCTCAATTTAATTTTTATGTTTTAATTTTTCAGTTAATGCAATTATTGGAAATTAAAAAGTAGATACAGTAAATGAAGATTTAGATAAAATGTTATTTTTATTAAAATTTTACAAGATAGAAATTTAATGATATTTTTGTATATTTTTTAAAATTTAGATTTAAATTAAAAAGTACTATTATCATTTAGTAAACTTATTTTATGACTAGAATATATATTTTTTAAAATATGATAACATGTTAAAATAGAAAAATATTTTTACAGTTTTGAGTATTTTTTTTAAAAAAATACGATTATATTTCAAATTGAGTTCTGATTTATATTAAAGAAAAAAATATTTATTTTAAATTTGATTACTTTTACGTAAATTGAAAGAAAATTTGATTTTCAAATGGTAAATGAAGTAGATTTGTTAAACTTACTTACATTTTGAACATAAATTTTCTAAAACTATTTTGAATAAAATAATAAACTGAAGAGATTTTTTTAACGTGGAAATTATATTCTAAATAAAAACAAGATATATATATATATATATATATATATATATATATATATATATATATATATATAGGTGAATATATGTTTTCATTGTGTGTATTCCGACTTTCATATTCTGCTTTGCACGCAAACAAGATCGACGCATTTCACGATTTCATTCAATTCATTCTTCTAGAACTGAACTATCTCAAAATTGCCTTCGCATTTTCATTCATTCAGTCAACACCCCTCGGGCTCTCAAAGCCTCAGACATTCACGACTTCCATTATGAGTCTTTCGACCATTATATTCATCTTTATCCCCTTATATTAACAGGACTCTCCCGTCTTGGCCGAAACGCTGAGATCAGTAAATCACACCATTATATTTCGCTGATGTTTCTACTGTCTATTACTTCAATTTCAGTTACCCAATTGAAGTTCACTTTTCAAAATTCATATACATTCAGACGGTATTCAGTTTAATAGTTGTTTTTATTTTATAGTTTTTTTAACAATTTTATTTTAATAGTAGAAAACACTTTTAAAATGAAATTGGATGTTGTGAACATTGAGCTTCGAAACGTAATTTCATTCATTTTTGTTTAAGATCACATTAAAGTTCAAGTATTTCAAAGGAAACAAATAATTCTGTTATTTTAATTTTTTGGTAATTTTATTAGTTTCAAAATATTATCTCAATTCTCATTCTTTAAAAAAATTAAACAAGAAAAATGAAAAAATGAAAAATATGCATATAAAAATTATGTTAAATGATATTTGTCTATGAATATAATATTTAAGATTCACATTTCATTCTAACTAAATTATACAAGGTAATGGTAAAAAAATATATAAATAAATCTTAGATCCTCTATAAATTGTACCATCACTCAATTACCTTTAATAATCATCACACCTCGACATAATCACAGTACTGACGCAAAAACCAACACCGTCAGATCAAATAATCCGATTAAATCTAATCAACTAAAACATTCCACCGCAAATATTTATCCGGGAGACTAGTTCTACCGTTTACTACCTACTGCGTTATACCTTAGTCATAAAATGCATCCCCGACACGTCCTCATAACGTTGCCGTTGGGTAAAAAGTCGATGCAGGGTACAGACGAATAATAACATCACATGATTCCAGAAAACCGATCGCCGAACAACGATTCCAATGAAAATAAATTGTGACGATTTTGTATATGTTTTATAAATATTTTATTAAGTCTTAGGTTGTAATTGTCTTCAAAAATATTTTTTTTAAAATTTAAAATAAATTTAATTAATGGTTTTGAATAAGTATTTAAAAGATTATTAGAGAGTATTTTTTTTAATTATTGATTATTAACGATAGTAATAATTAAAAAACTAAATGTTAAAAAAATTTAGTTTATTATAAAATTATATAGATAATTAAATAAAAATATATCATTCTAACAATTTTTTAATACTATAATTTTTAACATATATTTTTAATTTATTATTCGTTTACATACTATTTATATATTATATTTATATTCCCTTCTGTTTTACCAATACATTTATTTATATAGATATGAAAATGATAACTATTATATTTTATCTACTTCATTAACATTTCTGTTTAATGATTTTTTTAGTTTTAAGATATATTAGAAATGATTAAAAAAAGTTTGATTTTAGAAAATATCTTAAAGGTAGAATTTTATTTTTTCATATTTTAATAACATATTTCAGATTTTTAAAAATATATTTTTATTTTTTTTAAACGTACCATTCCTTGTAATAAAATGATACAGGTAATAAATCAAAGAAGGGACAATTTTTTTCCTCTGAGTATTGAGTAACTTTTGAAAGAATTTGATGAGATTGAGTTTAAAATTGTTATTTATGGAAAAGGTTAATGTATGTAATATATATATATATATATATATATATATATATATATATATATATATATCGTGCGTTTATGACAAAAACAATTTTATGAGTTATACAGGGGTTCCATAACTAGGTATGTGCTAAGAACAGAATTTGCTAGTAATCAAGTTGAACTGGTGTCGTCTTATAATATAATTACTGAAGAGGGTTGGTAAATCAAAGTTCGTACCTTCTGGGAAAATCATATAACTATACTAGCTAACTTATATAATAAGTATTTAATATAAGCTTTTTGTAATTATAATCAATCTTTGATAAAATATAAAAGAAATACAGTTTTTAAGTTCATGTATTTAGTTTTTGACTTTTTTATTTCTTTTTAATATCTATGGAATATTCGTCTGTACGAGTATATAATGCATAATTCGATAAAAAGAAATGTTTCTTTACTTTTAGTTAATATCTAAAAAGATTGTAAATAAACAATGATTGTACTATATCATACTAAATAATAATAATAATATATAAAATAATTGGTAATATATTTAGAAATATATGCATTTATTTTAATATTAACTGATTCATGTCCTTCAATTAAAAATCAAATAAAAGAAAAATAATAGTAGTTGTTATAGAAATGATTTTGAATACGTCTATTTCTTTTCATGTAAAAACAGAACATAGGTTTGTTTTTCTTTGCATTGCAACCGTTTACATCGACACTTGAATGCATCGAAAGGAAATAATAAAACAACTCTTAAACGTTTATGAACGTAATTTGAAAAGTTCAAACGCAGTAGGAGTTTATTTTGAAAAATGTCTGTATATATGTAAAATCTAGAATACAGTACAATATATACATACGAAAATGAATATTATCTCTACTTGTATATAAAAGTGTTTGAATTTCAAGTACTACTCATATTTATTTTTTTTTTAAAGCAAATGTAATTTATTTTATTTTATATTCTATAGGTAAACAATTATTTTCAGTACTATATATTTGTTAGATTATTAACGAATCAATTGATTACATTCAAAAATAATTTAATAATTAGTTGTTTAAATTTGTTAATAAGTAAGATAATTACATCTAAATACATATTTATAAATAATATGTGAAAATAATTTTTATTACTATATTATTTCATAATTATTCTTAATTAATTATTGAATATTTGGAATGATTGTGTATAGAAAATAAATTAAATTAAAACATTTCTAATTTATATTTAAACTAATTTATAATTTATGTATTTATATATTTTAATTAATAAATGATTACAACATTTACTGAATTAATAATTATAGTATATAAATTAAAAATGAATCTAAGAAGTACAGTTTTTTTTTACATATGAGATCGTAGATTTGAATTCTTTATATATAATTACTTGTTACTATGGTTGGAAGACAAATACAAAAAAGAATATTAACTTTGATTTAAAAAAAATGTTTGTTGAAAATATTTTTTTTATTTTAATAAAATCTGATTGCCAATATATAAGGGACTTAGTTATTTAAGTAATTGATAAATCTTTTTAATTTAATTTAATTAGTGATTATTATTTTATATTAAAAAAAATGAGTATTTTAAATAAATAGATACATTTATAATATATATATATATATATATATATATATATATATATATATATATATATATATGTAGTAAATGAAATGAACGGATTTTAACAAATATTTTCGCTTAAAAAGACTATGGTAGATAAATAAATCTAATACGCATTGTCGATTACATTTACGTAATCTGAAACTCATTATCTGAGAAAAAAACTTGTCAAAACGTTCACCGTTGTCAAAGTCACTAAATAATTAACGAACCTGGAATACACAGTACGATGAGAGAGACGTAGATTTTTAGCGGTACGATGAGTCTTTCCGTCTAACTTAACAAGTATTAATACGGGCCGTTTTTTCTCGAGGGATTATTTTAGGTCTCGTGCATCACTCAAGTCCAGACTAAGAAGTGGGGAAATTAAAAAAAAAATATAGATATGTATGTATGTGTTCGTACAAGTAAACGTTTTTACTTGCAAATTTTTGCCAGGGGATATTGTGATGTTTACGTAATTCCCAGATTAGTACCATAATTATTTTTTCCCTATGAAATGTTGCATTTATAATTGATGATTATATTATAGAGGGGTTCAGATTATTTGATTATTTTTTTTGTCATTTTAAAGTAATATAAATTAGTTTATCGTTTTATTTATTTCAAATAGATGTTTTATATAACCGATATGTGATATTGAAATAGTGATTAAAAATAGGAATATTAAATATTGAATTGAAATTATAACTGATTATTCAAATTTTTATAAAATTCTGAATTTATTGTGTTAAAATAAATTTAACATAGAATCAGAATGAATAAATAGAGAAATATATTAAATATTTTCATTATTATTGTATATTATTTATTGTTAAATATTATTACATTGAAATAGATTCATAAGTACAAAAATATAGGTTGTATATATTAATTTATCTTAAAAAAAATATTTAAAGTATTTTTTTATAATGTAGTTGATATAAACTTCAAATTATATTTTGGACTTAAGGTTTTATTTCACTGTACGAGTATACATATTTTTATATTATAAAAGAGAAGAAATACACAATTATTTTATAGTCTGTTTGAAACATTTACAATGCATATATGTATATATATATATCTACAAATACTCATTACATATACAAGTACCTTACGAATATATTTCGCTGTACTCTTGTCGTAAAGACAGAATGTTTCTAGTGTATATAGAGGAGCAGCAACAACGTTAAAACACGCCGGGATCCTTTAAGTGCCGGCTAAGTGTATATAAGTTCCCAGTGAACAGTGTTACTAATTTATTTTGCGCATACTTGAGTTCATCGTGCAAGCACTCGCTAACTTAATTTATCCGAAAATCTTTCTAGACACAAGCGACAAAGTGTTTTTTTCTGCGAATATTAAGACATTTTTTTATATATACATCAAGTATAGCACGATCACAAAATATGATTATGACGAAAATATAAATCGGTATTGTTAAATTGGTTCGTAGCTTTTATCTTAATGATGTACTTGTAGTACGAAACGTTGTTAAACTTTGATTCGAAATTAATTTTTGTGAGATATAAACATGAATATATTATTAATTTCCTGGCTTGTTTAAATGAAAATCACGGGTTTTAAAATATAATTAATACTCGTTTTATCAAATATATATATATATATATATATATATATATATATATATTTGTGTGTGTGTATGTAATTGTGATTATTTAATTACAAAAACTCTTTAATAGAATGGATATAATAAAAACGTCTAAAATATCAAATCACTGAGTAGAAAAATATCGAAATGACACTTCATCAGAAATCCATCACAGGGAAATTATTACAAATATACCCTTACATCCGACAAGAGGTTTATGTTATGAATGAAAGGATTCAGTCGTGCGGAAAAAATGAATATTAACTCAAGTTTGTTGATCTGCGAGAGCTGCATGTAGTCTGTTCATTTTTTTTTTTAAAAAAAAGTGTGGAGATAGATGTATATTTTTGATTTACTTTGATAAATGTTGTTTGATGTTACGTTTTTATATTGATAATGACAATACAAGTACAAAAGAAAAACGGACGAAAAAGTCTAATTATAGTACGGTTCTATAGTCGAAAGTAAGATTTATTTTCGTATAAAGAAATACCAAAATTATGGAAATGAAATGATATCATTTATCTTCATTATTTGTGAATTTGTAAATCTACACAAAAGAACGGTCGAGACAGATATAATTTTCCTCAAAAATGGTTTTAATTTTATGGTATAATTCGCTGCGAGGATTTTTTTTTATAAATGACAAATTTAATTCTTTTCGTGTCAACAAAAACAATTAATGAATTGTTAATTTATCTTCAAATAAATGAATAATTTAATAATTATATATATAACTTTTTAAATTTACAATAGTAAAGCAATTAATATTTTAATTTAAGAAATGTTTAAAATACGTTTCATTTAATACTAACAACTAAGATATGGAAATAACAACCCTAACAACATTTTAAATTATTAGGGGAGTTCAAAATTTCTTAGTGAATGTTTATATACATAAGATTCCATTTTTTCTGTCGTCTGGAAATCTTCATTAAAACAGCAGTTAAGGGATGATCCAAGTTAAAATCCGTCGGCAGACAATTTTGACGTTATCTCAAATAAAAAAATCCACAAGTCCGTTTTTAATTTCCTCTCGTTTCTGTTTACGAACAACGAGCTTATTCATTTTTCTGTTCTTATCTTTTCGACGCACACTCATTTACACATTCAAGTGAATATTAATTGTTTTAAGAAAGTTTCATTGGCGGAAATCTTCCGAGTACTTTTTTCATCATATCTTGGTAAATTTTTGTCAGTTGATTTTTTAATTATGATATTTTGCGTTCAGTTGTATCTTGAAAAAGTTTTTCAGATCTTGATTTTTTTTGACTTAGCACTATATATATATATATATATATATATATATATATATATATATATATATATATATATATATAATAGGGTGTTTTTAAGCATAATAGAACTTTATATTAAAATCAATTTAAATTTCTATCACGCTTAAAAAATATGTATAATTATATCAATAAACAAATTATATAGAATCATCCAAATGTGATGCTTAGATTTGAGTTTTTTTAAAAAAGAAACTATACACATGTTTCTTTTTAATAAAACTCAAATCTAGGCATTACATTTGGATAACTGTATATATTATTATAATTTGTAAACAGAAAAAATCAAATAAATTAAAATACACATATAAATAATGAATTTTATAACAAATTAAAAAGGAAGTAATACGAGTAAAACTAACCAGAAAGCAATTATTTTTACAATATTCTCTCGTTACAAGGTTAATCCGAAAACTTATTCTATTACGTCTAAAAGGATTAACTTTACACCTCTGTTTGCAGTAAACGTAAACTTTACCACTATAACCAAAACTTATACAACATAGGAGACGATAGTCTGCATTACGTGTAAAGAAAATTGCATTTTGAATATAAATAGCAGTACATTTATTGCAGACGATATTCGTGATACGATTATAAAATGAATTTTCACAAATAAATAATATCTTTTTTTTGTAGTTGTAAAAGAATTGTTGACGTTCTATGTCAAAGTTTAATATACATAGTACAACAAGAATCCATTACGAATTTATATTTATGATTGAAAATAACATTTTTTGTTGTTATTTATTAAAAAAATAATATCTGTTTTTTTCAATTATCAAATTTACATTGACTCTTTCTTTTACATTTCACATTGATAAATTTTCTCCTATCTCTATTTCAGATATTCATGATTTTCCTCTCGGGCCTTTTTATATTTCTTAATTTCTTTAATCAATTTTTATTTCTTATTAGTAGAATTTTTTGCCATCTGATAAGTACAATTCAATTTTAAAATTATATATATATATATATATATATATATATAGAGAGAGAGAGAGAGAGAGAGACCCTGAAAAAGAGGAAAACAATTTTTCCTTGCAAAAATTTGATTTTTAAGTCAAATAAATTAATTTTAATGCATTTAATTTATTGAAAAAATATTATATAGAAACAAACTAAATTTATATGTAAAATCTTTTCTGATTTCACAATAATAAAAATCTTAATCAAATTTACATTTACAATTTCTATTACTAGTAGATTTATATGCTGTCCCAAGATCAGTTACATAATACATATTGTTTCATAACAAGCTATGACAGATTTGCTATTTATACGAAAACGGAAATTCGACGCCGGGTTTTGAACGTGCACGTCACCGGTACATTGTTTCTGGCTTGTATGCAACGACAACAAAGGACAGAGCAATTATCTACATACACCAGAAATTCTACGAACGGAAAATGATCACAATTAGCATGTTTATGGCGACTGTCGATCCAATAATGTGCCTATTGTGCGTTCACTAACACATCAAATAGTCCTTTTATGGTTATTTTATAGAGCTTTCAAATGTTAATACACTGAAATGAAGGTCAATTCAAATTAAATAATTAACAAGTTAAATGATCTTAAAGATAGCAAGAGTCACCCTTTTTGGTAATTTATTGCTTGTATAAAACAAATTAATGTATTTAAATGAGATTAATGTTAATTATTACATAAAATAATTGTATAAGTTGAATGTTATTTATTTCAATCTTTTTCTGAGTTAAAACATTGTATCAATAAAAAATCTAATATATATCAATTTAATAATTTTTATAAAAAAAATATTTTTTCGTTTTTTTCGAAGATTATGAAATTTTGTAAGGATATATAGAGTTATAAATGGGATTAAAAATTTAGTTTATTAACGATATTATGAATAAAATGAAGTATATAAACATTTTATATTAAAGCTTTAAAGAAAGAGTGGTAAAACTACATCTCTCAAAAATTTGGACTATGACTATTTTGAGAATCTACAGGTTTAAATCAATAAATACCAGAAAAATTAATATAACAAGTAAAAAAGGTACTGAAAATTCAACTTTTAAAAAATGGAATGAAATCTATTCTGAAATGATATAGAATTTAGTTAATAGCATGGAATCTCTGTTAAATTTTTTAATTAATGTATAACATGAATAGCAAAAAATTAATTCATTCAATTTGATGAAAATTCGATATATTTATTAAGAGTATGAAGAGTTTTGTGGAATGTGTTTTATATTTTTTAAAAAAAATATTGGACTTTGAGTACGAATTGTTTATTTTTCTTAAAATTATTTATACTTAATAAACATTTATGTATGTATGTACAAGAAATTTTTATATATGATATTATTACTACTTCTAAAAAGTTATTTTTAAAGTATTAAACATTATTATATGAGATAAAAACAGTTTTTTGTGTCAATAATATATACAATATATAAAGTGGCCCAAATAAGATTGAAAAATAGTAAATGAGAGTAAGGAAGTTAATATATGATTAAACCTTTCAGTCTCATTTGGGCCATCCTATATATGTTTCTCTGTGTGTATGTGTAGATGAGTACTGTATAAATATAACAAGAAATATATATTCTACTAAGTACATTCGCATCAAATATAAACTGTTGTGTACAGAATGGCTAATCCGCAAGAGTGGAAACATGGTAATATATTCTTCTAGGTTGGTAGACCGTGCGGTGTCACCGGCGTCGTAAGTCGTTGCGCTTGTCACATGACATGAATTATAATTAATATCCGGCGGTGACATTGGCGCGTCGTTTAGTGTCATTTACAGTGAAAGGGTTGGTAGCCATGAATCATTTCAGCAATCTTTGTTTGTCGACTGTTGATGACTATGACTTACGTTGATAATATAATTACACTAAACGATGTTGATTCATTTACACAAAATCAAATTCTGTATTGAGTTTCTTCGTCTTCATTTATTTTCAATTTTGCATGCGGATGTTCAAGTCGTATTTAATAAGTTCAATTTTCATTTCAATCAACAAATATGCGGTAGTGTTTGTTAAATATATAATTTAGAAGATTTGAAAATATTTGTAGTAGTAATAAATCACTTGCATTAATTTTTTTTCATTCTCAAAAATTAATATGTTTATTAAAAATAGATACTAAGGACATTTCATGAAACAGATGGATTTCATTTCGTGTTATATAAATTTATATCTTTTATGAAAAAAACATTCTCTGTGAAATATTCAAATATTAATAGATTACCGTTAACTCTTAATAGATGCCAGAAAATTTACAGAAATATTTTTAAAAGATTTTTTTAAATTATATTCATATATAATATTAGGTATTCTTGTTTTTTTTTCACAAAAATATGTGTTATATATTTTTTTAATTAATTTTAAATATTATTTAGCCTATGAAAATCGAGTATATCAATAATTACTATAAATAATTAATTGTTTTATAAATTAAAAAAATATGTATTTATATACAATCAGTAATAAAGGAATTAAATTTTTGATTCGTACTTTTACATTCGGAACAAATATTTAAATAAAAACTCTATGAGAATTTAATACATAAAATATTTTATTAAAACTATTGGTATAATTTTTAAAAAAAATATGATAAGGTTGGTTTTTCATTTGAAAAAAAGATAACATTTTAAATGTTAAACCAGGAAAAACGCAAAAGAAATAAAAATATGGTATCATGACTAAGAAAAATTATCAAGAGGGATATATATGAATATATTTCATAATACGTGTTCAAAATATAATTTTATTCATACGTCCTTTGCATCTACATGAGTTCACACGTAGAAAACACCTAAGTTCAGCAGAAATGACAATTATTACGTTTTGTGGCAGTACGTTATCTTTAGAAAACATGGGAGAAGACATTTGCATACCTAAATAATTATGTGATTAACACCTGCAACAAATTGAAATTATATGAATGTTGTACTAATGGTTCGTTAATTTTAATTAGAATTTTCATTACAGGTACTGGAGACAATTATATATATTTGTGGAAATATTAAAAGCTTACATCAAATTCCACATTGCGATGACATGAGAGACAATTAAGTTTCTTACAGAACTGAGATGTTCTTTAATAACGTAGACTTAATTTAATTTGAAGATTAAAATATATATCAAATAATTAAACAACTATAACAATTATCTCGATTTTCATATAATTATTCAATGTTGTAGATTTTTTTAAAAAAAATATAATAAATTTTGATTTTTTTTACATTCAAGTAGAAAAATATATAAGTGTAAATAAAAATTAAAAATTAATTAGATTATTTTAACATAGTATTTTTAATATATATATATATATATATATATATATATATATATATATATATATATAAAATAAATATTAAGGACTGAGGTATTTAATTGCAATTATTTCTCATTGAAATTCTTAAAACTATACGAAAAAGATTTATATTTGTTAATAAATTTTATTATACGTATAAATGAAGGAAAAATATATTTCATTGTGAAATATCCATCGTTTCCCTTTTATAACGTCTCTATATAGAGTTATAAAAAGGACAATAATCTCTTTATCAATATAAGCTCATATATATATATATATATATATATATATATATATATATAATATTTTACTATTGAATACTCTGCGAGTGTTTGCAATTGTCCCTACATGGGGTTCCACAACGTAAAATTGTCAATTAACAAAGTCAGACCGGATCCCATATCTTCTGGAACGATTGCGTGAGTGTGTTGTGTGTTCTGTAGATGGATGTGGGATTCGGAGAGCAACACATGCCGTAATCCAATGCACACGCAAGGGTTGATCCGGAGCGAAGGGTTGCTCAGGCCGGCAGTGGTTAACGAGAATCGGGGTGGAAAAGACCAATTAAAGCTTGCGGCTAAAATAGTACGTACGGGGTACACGACGTAGTACCTAAACAGTGGATTTTAACTTTAACGAGATGCTGATTTTTTTCTCTATAAATTGTTAATGTTTAAAAATGTAGCCGTGTGCTTTTTTTATTTAGAAGCTCGTTGTTTTATTATAATGGAGGAAATAAAACAGTATATTTAATTGAAGTTAAAAGCAAAAATTATGTAAGAGGAAAATTGTCAAGTGAAGGTTAATAATTTTAATAGGATATTATCTGTAATTATATTCATAGGATTATTCGTGATTTTTATATTTTTTATTAACTGAAAGTTTTTAAAATATAGTAATTTTTAAAAATTTTAAATTTTAATTATTACTTTATTACATTGTACATTTTTAGCAGTTGAAATTTTATAAATAATTAAAGCAAATAATTGAAATAAATTTGATTTTTATAAAGATGACTTACAAATTTCTTAGACTATATTTTCACACCTTATTTCATAATAAAGCTTTAGATGTAAATTATATGATTTAGTAAATTAAATTAGGCTGATTAATACATTTCATAATTTATGAAGATTAATTAGAAAATAAGACATGTCTATATAAACATATTAAAAAATATGTTTTTTAATTACTAAATCAAATGATCTTTTGTAAGACCATATTTTTTTGGAAAGTATATAAAAAGGAGAAAATAGATAAAAAGGTAAAATAATATATATAATGATACATATACTACCAAATGTAAATAATAATTATGAAAAATGTTCAGTACCATTTATATAGTAATGAAAAGTAATTGTTAAAATCAAAACAGATGTTCTGAAACCTTATAAATTCATTTGTAATCAAATTGAAAAATATAGTCGAAGCAATTTGTGTGCACATTCATCGAAACACGTATTAACTTGTGTGTAAATGTTGGTTGTACTTTTAACTTCATGCTTTGAAATAAATTTCCACACGTGTGCTTTTTTGTATGCTGTTATGTTACTGACATATACTAATAAAAATCCTTTATTTTATTAAATCATTTTTATATATTTTTCATTTTTTTTTGGTACGGATGATTATTTTTTTTTTAATAATATACTAATCATTTCAATAAATGATTAAATATATAGTATGATTTTTCAATTTTTGGAAATTTATGATAATTCTATATATATATATATATATATATATATATATATATATATATATATATATATATATATATAAATGATTGTATGTTTGAACGTGAAAATGACACGAACAGAAAATAACGACTGATAGTTAAAGAGATCGATAACTAGACAGATAATAATAAATTGAAACGTTTCCAAAATTAATGACACAGTTCTCTCTTTAAATAGCTGATACAAAATCTGTATATAAACAGACAGAGTAGTGACCCTTTTATAAATTTAAATGAATGTCTGTTGTCTATACTGACATATAACCCATGTTAAATTATAACAAGCTTGCATGGTTTTCTGTCGAGTTTCAAACAAAGTACAAGTGTCGATTTCAACATCTCACGTCTGTCTATTACATTCATCTTGAGTTTTGAAATGTAAAGCTTGACAACGAAATCCACGGATCCCTTTTAGTGCACGTGAGTAAGCTTTCATTTCAAATTATAATTTGAATGTAATTACAATCTTTACACTTCACTTGAAATTTTAGTATCGTTTTGATTCAATTAGAATGTAATAATATTATGTTTTAGATTGTTTCTGTAATGAAATGAATTCCAAATAGATTATTTTCGTTTTATATTGGTTTTTATTAATAATTAATATAAAATAACTTTAAGGAGAAGATGATTGTTGTGAGATAATAAATTATTGAACATAGTAAATATTTAAAAGTAAATAAAATTTGAATATTGTGGATTTTTTTAATGCAACTAATTGTCTTTAATAAGCTCGTATATTAGTAATAATATATATTACTTTTTCAGATTGTAAATTAATTTGAAACTGATTAAGTTTAAGTAAAATTTCCATTCTTTGTTTTAAGATCGCAATAAAATTTGAAAAATGATGTGAAATTTTAACATTTATGAAATAAACTCCCTCCTTTTTTGCTTTATCTATTAATACAGTCGAAATTTAATAGAATAGTTAGTCTTGATATCTACAGATAAAATAATGTATTTGTATATTTATTACATAAAATGATTTTTCTTATTTTTACAAATAAAATCTTTGCCAAATAAAAAAAATATTTTTTGGCAAGTTTATAATTTATTTAATTATTTATATAATTGCTATTATATTCATAGTTTTATTAACATTAATATCATTTTTTTTATTTTTGGTATTATTAAAAAAATATATAGTAAATAAAATATATATGAATAATGTGAAATGCTATTTTATTTCTGGTTAATCAACTTTATTTTTAAAAAACTTGTCAAAATATATTCAAAATAAAAAAATGTGTATATATATATATATGTCATTTTGTACATTTTTGAAATAATCAAAAAAGATTACCTTCAAAAATTAAAATAAGTTATTAAATTAATGTTACATTTTTTATATAGTTTTTACACTAAAGGCATGAATTTTAATTTAAATATTAGACAATTTATTATCAAAAATGCATATATTACACTGTTATTTATTATTGAAATGATCTATAATTTAAATAGTTTTTTAAATTTTAAAATAAGTTTAAAATTGTCAATTTTCGATATATTGTTATATTATTTTGTAAATATTAGCACGTGTTTTTCGAGAATATATTTCAAAAAAAAGTTTATATTTAAGTAAAAAAATCTACATAGAAAATTATATTGAACTTCATTCAAGTTTACAACCCTATTCTCGATCGCAACCCTAAAGTTACGCATCGTTGATCTACACTAAAAGTTTTTTTTTTTATTATTTTTGCAATTCAAAACGGAATTTCATTACCGACATAATATATTTTAAGTTCGTGTTTTAAATATAAATTTTTCAAAGAATATATCATATTAAAACTCCGTATAAGTTTTCTTGTACGAAAAAGTTTATTAAAAAACACACACGTCCTTTAATCCGGTGTAATATTTCGCGTATACAAAAACTATTATATAAAGTGGTAAGGTGAGCGAGCTATAAAAAAATTCACACAATTTTTCGCTGTATGTAAACGAAAAAAACTTTTTACATATTTTTAATTTAGTAGTACGACAACACAACGACGTTCGCCATTATTTCTGTTTGTAATTCAGGTCGTTATTTAGATTGAACGTTCATGTTTTGTTCTATGTATAAAACAGGTAACAGCGACTCTACTGAACCAACATCCATTGCCTGTCTTGTAACGATATGAAGCTTTCCACATTGATATCACTAGTACGTGTATATTATACACGCGTTCGTAATTCGTTCAACGACCATTTTCGTCAGATGACTCACAGTCGAGTAATTTGAGATTTTAATTTGAATGGATACATTTACTTTGTTGTTAGGGTCGACCAGCAACTGTAGATTCATTCATAGTCTATCGTAGAATTGACTGTACGCATCTGATATTTCTTTTGAAATTTACGCATGTAACAGTTTCTTCAACTAATTGAATACTCATATAATTACATAGAAATTCCTATTCAATTACTGAATAACGTATAAGTGAATTATGAGCTCTCAATAGGATATTCATTTTGTTCTCGAAATTACTTTTGGGAATGGACTTATTGACTTGCTTTTAAGGATAAATATCAATATAATCACACTTAAAATTTTTCAAATGTTATAAGTTTAAATATACTTGATATAAAATAAAATTTGGATGAATTAGCAGATGGACGTTTAAAGGATTCTCTGAAAGTTTAAATTTTGAAATTTTCTAATTCTATATCAGCAAATAAAATATTATTTTATAATTTAAATAATTTTATTTCAATCAAATTTGATTTTTGATTATTATAATTATAACTACATTTTATTAACATATTTCTCAAATAATATATATATATAAAGGGAGAGAGAGAGAGAGAATTATATAAGTACATTATAAATATTAAACAATATTGTAACATAAAAAATAAATTGATTTAATTTTTTTAACAAATAATTAATATTTTTATTAACATCTTAAACAATGATTTACAAATTCTGTTAAATTATTAAATGGTACGGATTTCATAAATTTATTAATGGTCATTTGAAGGTTTCCTGTTAATTAAAACTTGTTTAATTGTTCTAGTCTTTAATATAATACTTTACATTTCAATAAAGAAAACTTATTCTGTATTAATTTTAGATATTTCTGTGGATAAATTATTTTTAATTTTTCCAGAGGTACTTATTATATCATGTATATAAATATTCAAGTAAAGAAGTGTATATTTTTTTTAAAAAATATGTATTGTACTCAGTCGTACAGAAAACACCAAACAAATTTATAAAAGTAACTATTCGATTGTTATAAGTCGTATTCGTCGATTTAACCTGTCAAACACAGGCTTTTACGTTACGCCAAAGGCTTATACTATATAACTTTAGTGATCAAGCAGGGTAAACTATTATCAACCACAAGGATCATCGAAGAGTGACCGTTCGTATAGAGTCGATGACCATGGTAACAGATAAGCGGCTTTGTGGGATTTGTAACTTCTTGTACGATGCAAGTTTACAGCCGATGACTTATCGTAACAACAAATCGAAATGTATTTCCAGAAATAATATCGAAAATATGATTTTTTTATCTGTGAAGTATCTTCAGTTAATTAGCAATTGATATGGTGTGTCGTATATATATATATATATATATATATATATATATATATATATATATATATATATATGTATGTATGTAGAGAGAGAGAAAAGAAAGAAAAAGATGTAAAATTTTGTTTATGGATGTATTATTAATATAAAATGTAGACAGAATGATATATGACTAAATATATATACTAGATAAATATTTAATGACTAGTACGCTTTTCTTGAAATCAGATATTTCAAATAGAATTAATAAAATATCAAACATACATAGGTAGTCATTTTGTTAGTTTACATATATAATATATATATATATATATATATATATATATATATATATACACACACATACAAATTTTCAAATACATTTATGTAGTTGTATGCATCTGACTAGAGAATAAAAACAACATTATAAATAAGTTTTCCGACGTATCTGCGAGTTTCTTGTACGAAACTCGACATACAAAAAAATTATACAAAAACAAAGAAAAACTATCATCAGAGTACTTGAAATAACAGTATCGTAACCATTCCCCTAGAAAAGCTGCGTGCATGTTGGCTGCCACAAAGTGGCTTTTAATAATGATCTATCGGGCATTTGATCATTCCACAGACAGACGTACATAGGACGACATACGGTTCGGGGTTCGACGCCCACGCGTCGCACATTGTGCGGCACATCGTTACGTCATGTATCGAATATTATTACATACGAGATTAAATATATGGAATTACACGCGTATGTATGCGGTGGGAATTCGACGTAAGGTATTTAAGTGCACATGTTACCATACTGCTAACGGCTATACTTGTTGGGGAATGTGTATGTTATGAAGGAATTTTTGTGTGTGACATCGTGGTTACGGGATGATTTTGTTGTAATGATATTAATTTTCATTAAATTAGGAAATATGCTATTTTCAACATCAATAATTTAAGTTTAGTACGAAATTATTCATGTATTTAAAAATTACGAAGTTGGGGTATAAAATCCATAATGCATGAAATATATCCAAGCATACACACACACGCACACACACACATATATATATATCTGTAAATGTAGTTATTAATATATATATATATATATATATATATATATATATATATATATATATATATATTTAAAAAAATGTATTATTCAAATTGAAACAATTTGGAAAAAGTTTTCATTTAACAATGGATTATTATTGTCATTCACATCTATACCTATTTATTAATTTCTCTTTTTTTCTTGTATATATATATATATATATATATATATATATATATATATATATATATATATATATATATATATATATAGGGTCAACCAAATATGACACCTAGATTTGTGTTTTATTAAAAAGAAACCAAACAAACTACACATGTTTCCCTGTAAACCACCCTATACACATGTTTCTTTTTAATAAAACACAAATCTAGGCGTCACATTTGGATGATTCTATATAAGAGAAAAATGTAATTATTTATAGATCTAAAATTTATCATTAAATCAAAGTCTCTTTCTTTCTCTCTCTCTCTCTCTCTCTCTCTCTATATATATATATATATATATATATATATATATATATATATATATATATATATATATTAGGTAATTATAAGGATGCATGGATACGCTTTAGATCAGTTTTCTACATCGAGATCACTCTGACAGTGTTTACCGGAAGCTGCACTCTCGTATCCTATTACAAGGGGATGGATACTCGTACAGTTTACACGAGTGTATATATATATACATCGTATATAAAATGTGTATAGTCCATGCAACGTACGAAGCCTGGCAATGACCGCAATCATTGCATCATAATTAAATTTTGGCACACGCTGGCGTATCAGCTGCCCTCGGGCGATCACAACTGGAAATAGTGTACAGGGTTCGAACTCATGCCAGCACGTCGTTGGCAACGAACGCTTCTCCATAGCTCACACGTCGTTTTGCTACACCGCTTCCCGTGGCTCGTTATCAATGGATTCCAGTCAGTAAATGTTGTAATTAAACGCTTCACAATAGGGGGCAAGTGAAATAGTACAGTGGCAGTAGTCCGTTGTGCTCATGGCACTTTTAGAGATAGATTTAGAGATTTCTAGTAGATAGAATAATAGTCAATTGGTTTAGGTGTGTGACAGTGAACTATGGTGCTATTATAATAAATTATGCATTTAAAATGTACTTGCACTTTTTGTATAATCTAAATATATACACATGTACGTGTGTTTGGATTTTGAAAAGTTGTCTAAATATATCTGTTGTTATAGAAATAAATACTGAAATATATCAGAATGAGCCACAATTCAAGAACAAAAAAAATATGAATATATTTTCAAAAATATATAATTTTTGAAAATATTGAAACTACTTCAAGTATCCAGAGAAAATATAAATGAATTTTATAGATAAGTAATAAATGACATCCATCTATATATATAAATATGAGTATATGGTTAAGAATTTAAGATTTACATATAAATAAAATACAGCACAAATGATTGTTTCCCCTATATTTCGATAAAAAAACAAATTTAGAAGTAAATTCATGAAAATAAAATATGCAAACTTACTCGTGTATAAGGATATGTAATACGTTTTCACATAAGCATAAGTTTATTGTACATTTTATTTTACGCTTGTATATTGGTGTACATTGTTTCTGCACTTTTTTGAAGTGCATGGATGCATGCGTCGTGCAGTGTTGTATAAATAGCCGTTTTAGAAACGAATGTGGAATTTTTATATCTGTTTAAAAGCGATGCACGTAACGTACAAAATGTTTTCCGGTGTAATTAAAACGCATGTTTGCGGGATGCGTTGACGCGTTATTTGGAAATGTTATTTTTTTTCGTAGCATTACGTACCAAATAAATGTGTACGACGAACACTTTTTTAAATAAATATCCGTTTGTTAGATGAAATACTAATGAGATTTTAAATATTAACCGAATTTTTTAAAAATATTTTATACAAAGAATTTAAAATATTTTTAATTACCTTGAAATTATAATACTAGATAATTATCTAAAAAAAATGTACAAACCTGGAGGATAAGGATGAATATAGTTTCTTCGAGGGCTTCTATATTCCTTAAGAGTGAGAACTTCTTCGGCTGGCGGTGCAGATGGTTCGTTGATGGCAGTTGTTGAATCTCTAGGATCACAATAAGCTTCAACTAATTCAACCTGAAAAATAAATTTTCAATAAATCATCATTATTTTCGGATTTAATCATATATGATTCATTTTTTTTATTTGAATACTCCACTGCCTTTTTTCAGTGATTCTTAGTTTATTTTTCTCTATCCCTCTCCCATTCTCTATATATTATACATCGTGGTAGATAAATACATAATATGTAAAGTAATATTACCCGAATTCGATATTTTCATAGTATTTTTTTTCACATAAGTTAAATTACTGCATTATATATATATATATATATATATATATATATATATATAATAAAATTTATATCAATATACATGTATATACGTGTGTGAATATGCCTTTTGGCGAACAAGTTTTTTCTTATATCTAAATAATTTATGTTTTTACAACACTGAAAAATGTACTATCTTTTAGTATGTACAATTTAAAGTTTCGCTGTAAAAACATATATAAAAAATATAATATCTTTATGGAATGAATATATACATATACACATGTGTGTGTATATTAAAATGTGTGAATATATCAAAAAAAAACTTCTAGACTCCAACGCCCTATAAACATAATCGTAATCTTTTGAAAATGATCTGCAAGAAAATTGAATGGCTTATTTTTATTTTAAAGCAAAACAGATAAGGATAAGATGATAAAAATCTGACATATATAGTGAATATTTAATTCAGAGCAATGAAATGGAAACCATAAAAAAATCAACATTGCCGATGTGGAATGCTAACGCATACAAAAACCAACTTGCGTTACGATATCACTTCTGCTCGTAACCCCTTGAACCATTTTGCTGATCTGGATGACGACAAAATGAAACCTATCAAATATTGATAGCAGTTGATATAGTCTATGCCTGAAATATGTATCTGAAACGATAAATCGTTGCCTTTTTCATGTACATTACATGAAATGTTCAGGATTTGTAAATATGATATGTGGGAATGTGTGCAGATTATTTTTTTATGTACAATTTATATATATATATATATATATATATATATATATATAAAACTTATATAAATTACAAATTTATAAGTAAAATGAACATAAAATTATTATTATTATATAAATAACTTTTTAACTTCAAACATAGATAATTTTTCAGGAATTTTCATTCTTTAATTCAATTTATATATTGTATATTAATAAAAAACAGTAATTAATTATTAATATAGTTCCATTTCATTTGATTATACTTTTCTATGGAATAAAAGATAAAGGCAGTGGATAGCTAGAAGTGGAATATTTTGAGAAAAATATTTAATAATGATTAGAAAGATAATATTAATGCTGTTGTTTGATTTAATTTTAAGTTGAAAAAAATCGAACAATTTCTGTAATTTATTTCAAAGTTGTATACATTAATTGTGGAGTATTTTTAAAATAAAATTTGTAAAATATATAAATAAATTTTTCAATATCTTATTATAAGTTTTTATAAGAATTTCTATAAAATCGATTACAGGCGTTGAAAGAAATATACAAACAAGTAATATACGTAAATCATGTATAAGAAAACATTGATTACTGTAGACTATATCAATCGTACAGTACACGTTCGATTGACTAATAAAGTTACAGAAGTACGTACAAATCAAAACTGAATCCTATCAAAAGCTTCGTGTCGTGTCACGTGACATGATACACATGTCTAACCCTTCATCGCCATTCACTTCCGGCGAGCTTAATTAATTCATGTTAAAACCAAGAACAATCGAAGCGAAGGGAATGTTTAACAACACATTGTAGAACTAATGTGTGAAGTTCTCGGGGTTAACATGATTCAATATCGATATACGTATATGTGTAAATTCAAACTACAATATACGATATAATTGATGACAACAATACTCTAACGAGATTCGTTCAAAATATCAAAATGAAAACAAGTTGTTGGAGATGTTTATGAAAATTTCATTTTCTATTCATTACTCAAATTGAATTTAATGTTTAACAAACAGTCATCAATTATTATATTAATAACTTTAATTAAACAAATGTATTTGTATTCAGGAAATGAACTGACTAATAATTAAATGACAAGGGTCAACTTATTATGTGTTATATATATATATATATATATATATATATATATATATATATATATATATATATATATATATATATATATATATATATATATATATATATATATATATATATATATATATAATTCATATTTTATTATTGATATGAAATGTATTTTGCTGAAACATTATGGTAAGTGTTTTAGTGAATATTACAATTATTGTAAATTATATTATTTTTTTAATGCATATATATATATAATTTTATTTGTATTTACTAATATTAAAATATTATGTTATATATAACTATACACATTTTATTAATATTAATATGAAGTTATTTTTGTATTTCAAATATCAAATCAATTATCGAAATTGTATTTCAAATTCCCTACTTTCCATTTTTATTAGATTTGAAATGACTATTCGTTAATTTGTAAAACTTGTACATATTTTTGCATATGTTTTCTAATTTTGACGAAATATAGTATCGTTTTCAATACATTGTTTACCCATTCTCTATACCACATTCCATAACGCGTCGTAGGGTATCATTTTTATAGACGTATCAAAATACCAGATCTGTACTAATTGTAGAACTGAACGTGCATTAACGTATATGCAATATAAAAGCATATTAATGAAATTTGTTATGCAATCAAACCGCGCTTTGTTTTCCTCATGTTCTCTCCACCGAAAAATTCAATTTGACATTACATTTACGTGTATTTTGCAGTATAATCGAATTATAGAACCAAACAGGGTACTTTTATCTGTTTTCGGACGTTTTACAACTGATGTGTTTCATGTATTATGTAGAATAATGCATTTATATTTTTCAGTAGAAAATATAATCAAATAACAATATGATGAGTATTGTTTTAATCACATTAAAGTTTTAATGTTTGCTTATAATGAATACAAAGATTTTTAATGTGGGTGAAAAGTGAGAAAAAAGTATATTTAAATATTTTAAAATAAATTTCTACTGAATGTTTTTTTATATTTTTTAAAAGTTTACTTAGCTTTAAAGATTTAAGATCATATATTTAACTGAAGAGTTAAGTATATTCTTACACATTTCTTATCAATTTAAAATTATAAGATATAATATATTAATCATCAAATAAATTATATTAAAATATTTTACGAAAAATAATAAAATTACTTACATTGATTAGTTATTATTAATTAGTATTTTTTTTATAAATTAACATAAAGCAGAATTAAGGTAATTAGTTTTTGGTACATTTTGCATTGTAATATTTTCATTTGAGGAATAATATACACTGTAGGTGATTATTAACAACTAGTTATTAAATTTATTTAATAAATTTTGTTATACAATATTTGCAATGAAATTAAAAAAAACTTTTTTGAATATCTTTATTGATTTTGGGTAATTTGATAAAATGTACAAAAAAAATTTGTTAAATATTTCAAAATTTACAATTAATTATTTTGATATTTAAAATGATGTATAATTACATTGAATTACATAGAAAAAATACTTTAAATTATTGTTACTTTATATTTAAGATACAATAACTGAAAATATTTACAAATTACTTTTAATATGTAATAATAAACAACAAATGATAAATAACTTTCATTAAATTGAAAATTCTTTATATTATACAAATATAAGTTTTTTTTAAAAAAAAGATTCACTTTTTATCAAACAACTTTTTATACTAAATGTTTCATTAAAATATTTTTCGATCTTGTTAGATAAATATTTGTATATTTTTCAAAACATGAGATACAGGGTTGTTAAATATATGCATCATTATAAATATTCTATTCAGATTGATGCATATCGAAAATATAATGGTCGATATTAATTTATTTTTTGTTCGAGCAACGAAATCAATCATTTCTGTCTATTATATTCACAGATTTATCGTTTGAATATCTGACCATTGTCCGATAATATGCAAAATGAATAGAATCATTTGTAATGCATAGTAGTTGATGTTGCATATGACGCTAGCAAGCAAGATATCAAATTATCTGCGAATGGGTTTGTACATACACTATCAGTCATAAATCAAGCTTTATAGACAGCGACATCAGTCTATTAAATGACGTATCTGCCATTTTATAAAATATACAAAATGAACCCTCGGTTATTTAGAAATTGTTCGATAACAGATTTTATTAATTGCTAGTAACTAGTTTAGATAATGATTTTATTGAATTTAATAAACATTTAACAGAACTGCAATAAAATTTATAATTTGATTAAGAAAATATAGACTTGGGTAATTAAGAAAATGTAACAATAACTCAATATTCATCTTGAAGATCATTTTTATACAATACTAGTCCATTGAGAATTGCGTAAATGTAATATATACTGTATATGCAAATAAAAAATTGTACAGTTTGCTAGTGTTTCCATTATTTTATCCATCCCCTATACATTGGTTTAATATAACTGAATTGGCGTAGTTGGGAAATATTAATTACAAAACAAATACGTTTTAAAGGTAGACAAGCATTTTTATTGCTTTTCGGGAAAAGTCTATACATACATATGTCTCTACACATTAGTACACACACATTTATATATATATATATATATATATATATATATAATTGCTTCTAATATTTACATACTCCGATGTAGTATCATCAAGCGAATGTACGAGAAAAAAATGCACTAATGTATTCAAATGTCTGCTTTTAATTACGGCGTCTCTTGCCAGAGGCGCTTGGATTTCCCTGGTGAGTTATAACGTTGCACGATGGTAGTCCCTATCGTGACGAACACAGACCATGACGCATTCAAAATTGACATAAAGTGTACAGTAAAAATAAAATATTTACGAGAGATAGGTATCCACGATAAGTGAGACAGATAAAGAAAAAGAGATGACTTCTTTTAGACGAAAAGTGCAGTTTTTTTGGCCACACATTGTGATTACTTTACATTATGACATTAAAGTTAGAACGTCATTCTGAATTTTTATACTTTTGACAAGTGTCTCAACAACTTTTATGTTCATTGTTTGATGTTAATACTTTATAGACAATAAAAATAAATGTTCAGTCACTGTTCAAGTCTTGGGCATAAACTTAATATAATAAATATAAACAGACTAGACGTTTAGTAGAATAGATTGCAGCAATAATATTTTAGATATAAATGAACTTTTTCTTTAGATTTTTAAAATTTTAATAATTAATTTTTATAAAAAATGTAGGGTCATCCAAATGTAACGCCTTTGTGATTTATTAAAAAAAAATTGTACACATGTTTCTCTATACACCACCCTATACACATGTTTCTTTTTAATAAAACACACATCTAGATGTCACATTTGGATGACTCTATATATTAATTTAAAATAATTAATCATGACTTAGTTGAAAATTTATTTATAAAAAAAATCATAATATTATAAATCAGATACAAAGATTTAAATTTTTTTCAAGTACTAAAATAAAAATAATATTAATATATATATATATATATATATATATATATATATATATATATATGTATGAGTGTGTGTATGAGTGTGAACACAGTTGAAGTAATTGATAAATCAAACATATAAAAACAACACGAAAATATTTAAAATATTATTAAATTAAGAACGTGCATCAAATTTCAGTAAAAGTACACGGAGACCGATTAACTCGAAAACATAAACGATTCATTCGTTCTTTCAATTTTGTTAAGCTCTACCACTACAAAGAGATTTTATTGCTGGTAATTGCATTCCAAAGTCTATAAAACCCTCCGAGATACTTACGACTCGTTATTAAACTTTATTCAATATTAAAGACGTACTTCCTTACATGCTCCGTCTGGACCCCTAACGAGCTTTTGTTTTTAGATAGTAAGGAAGTTATCAACAACCGGCATCAGAAGACACAAAACGTTATACTTATTTATAGATAAATGTCTCAAGTTCGTATAAAATTCGAACGACATAACAATTGTTCGAAATGTCGTCAAACGTAAATGAATAGATAAGCTAAATATCATCGTGAATCTAAAAGGTTATATATTCAATATGTAACTACATAATTAAAGTGATATTAATAAAAATCTATGAGCATATATAGTTTATTTTTTAAATTTTGTAATTGAGTGTTGAAAATATTTATTTAAAGGACCACGTGCTATATTTCTATTTAATTTATTTTGATTCTCTTAGAAAATAAACATGAAAAGTGATCTATAATGTTATAAATATTATAGAACATTTTTCTAAGTGTACATTGCATTAAATGATATTTTAATTACAATTTCTCATTAAAATAAAATACATCATTTTTATTGCAAATATTTTTATATTCTTTGATTATTATTTAAAATAAGAGATTTGATTAAAAATATCAAGATGAATATATATCGAATTAATTAATGAATTGTTTTTAATTATGATAGAAAAATTATATATATATATATATATATATATATATATATATAATGTCTAAAATCAATAAATCTGTTAATAAATATAAAATTAAATCAAACTTAATTGAAGTAAAATCAGTGTAGTGTGTAATTAATGTTAAATCTTGAACTGTAATTAAAGACAATAATAATTGAAGCAATTTAATAAAACAAGATTTTTGAAATAAATTCAGTTTTTAATGACATAGAACTTTATAATACCCTCATCTGTTACCAATTACTGAAGACCTTTTCGTTTAATTTACTTACTCGAATCTTTTGATCCTTATCTTATTTTAATTTCAACGAACATCTTTTGAAGAGATTAACGGATAATTAAAGTGATTATATTATAATTCTAGTATATTTTTTTCTATAGTTCAACCGAGACAGTTTATGAAAATATTGTTTTACTCTTTATCAATTGAAAATTTTATTTATAAATAGAATTATATATATATATATATATATATATATATATATATAAATAAATCATCATCATTATATTAGTTTATATTGGCCCACTGCTGGGCGAAAGTGTCATTAAATGTTATTATTCACTGGTATTTGATCACACTTACCATTCAGTCTAAGCGAATTGGTGAGTTTTTTATTCAGTTTCACTTCCTTTTATATAAATAAAGAACAATTAAAATTTAAATTATTGAAAAAATAAAATGAAAAAATTTAACATTCAAAACTATAAAATTATCTATTTTTTAAATTTAAATGCTTAAATGAAATAAAATATTGTTTGAAAAAATAACATAGGAAATTTGTTGAAACCACTAGTTAGAGTTTTTGAAAAAATTTATTCATTTAATAAATTTTATTTATTATGTTTCCAAATATATATAGATTCAAGATTAATGAAAATTTTATTAATATATATATATACAGTTTGTCGATAAGTATTTAATTATTTTTGCTTATAATTTTGTTAATAACTTTTAATATTTTAATTATTTGCATCTTTTTTTCATTATTTTAAAATATGTATATGTAAAATTTGTAATTTATGGTTGAAAATTTATATTAAAACTATATTTCATCTAAAGAACAATAGATTTTTGTTTAATAATTAAATAAATTAAAAAATATGTTTTCATTTGAAGAATTTCACTAATTACAAAAAAACGTATTAAAAACATTATAAAATAATAAAATTCAAAAATTTTTGAAATTAATTTTAAACATTCTTCATTTAAAAATTCCTTTTTTTATATAGAAAAAAATCCTGTAGTATTCAGTCGAGAATTATTGAACGCCAGGGGTATAATAAGAAGTGGCTGTTTCATTATTGGCTAGCAAATAGAGTTTAAATACAATCGGTTTCCAATGTCGGTCGGTGTTTGCAAATTTATAGGGGAATTTGTATGCTTATTATCGGTTCAATGCAGTTGCACAGAGAGATTTAACAGCATTCGAAACGTGAATTCATATTAGGATCAATATATTCTTTTTTTAAAAACAGCGAAATCCAATAATGCATACCAATGCAATGACTGGTACGTAAAATGTCGAGTGATCTTCACTTCGTATAATCTTCTCATCGGAAACTAATTTGAAAACGTAACGGCGATTTGATTTGATTCGTAAAAATATTGAAATTCTTGAAATAACGCCAAATGATATCGATTATATTATGATATAAAACGTATTATTTATTTATCAGGAAAAACAATATCGTTCGATTGATGAATATTTTATTGAAAAACGATTCGAGTATTTATTACGAAACAATGTGTACATGTATATCGCTTTTTTATTAAACTTCGATTGGATATTTTCATGCGTTTGATTAATAAATGTGATTTATTTTACATATTTATCAATACTGTATGAATAAATGAATAGTGAAGTAAAAAAGGAAAATATTACATTTCTAGTTTTAATATTGTAATGTATTGAGATTTATTTTATTAACTACCTATATATATATATATATATATATATATATATATATATATATATATATAATCATTTAAATAAAAAAATTAAGACACTAAGATTTTTTTAGAAAAATTTTATAAAATTAACAATTTATAAATTAATATAATTTTCCATTCATTTTTATGCTGTATTTTCTTAATAATTTAATATTTTTTTCATTTTTCTTTGTGTTTAATAAACATGTATATAATTTTCTAAAACTGATTTTATAATTAAAGATATTATTTCGTATATTCCTCATTTTTGTATTTTCAATAGCGTTAAAAAAATAAACAACGTGTGCGCATGTGTGTGTGTATGAATCCGAATCTAATAAAGAGATACGAAATTGATTTCGTAAACAACAGAAAATAAGACGACGGTTTGGAAAATCAATTAGAAAATTCTTTAGTGGATACTTGAACAGTATTTGTGCTCAATGAGAAGCTTTCGTTCTAACTGCATGATTCTTCTGGCAGCTAATTAAAGCAACTTGTAAACGACTGCCGGCATCTTCTCAGTAAACAATGAAGTATTCATGGAATTCAAGTGTATTTTACATTGTATTTGTAAACACCTCTGAGTAAAAATACATTTTACGAATTCTGACATTGATACTAAGTATTTTTTGTATAAATGTGTTTATTAAAGTAAACATTTTCATAATGATAAATTCTAGTACGTATGTGCAAATACTAATAAACAAGAGTGGCAATTAAATAAATTATATTCTTGGAAAATATTTTTTCAATATTTACATGAATAACTACCTTCAATATTTTTTGAACTGAAATTATAACTAATAATTATATATTTTATAATTAAAAAATATCATTGCATATTATGTAATATTTGTATGTACGTTATATTTTCACAGTATATTTTAAATATATTTTTTTAAATACATCCTTGGCCACATTTTACTACAAATCTGATTTTAATTTAATAAATATTTTTTCTTTACGTATTACAATTAACCACTCGTGGAAAATAAATTTTATATTTTTATGAACAATTATTTTTTTTTATTTTTTACATATAATATTATTAATGAATAAAATAAATACCTATGTATAAAAGTATATTTTAATAGGTTTATAAAATAATATAAAATAATTTCACTAGAAATATGAAAAATAAGATTTTGTGACTGAAAATAAATTTTCAAAATTTGAAATAAAATTTCAAATAGAATAAAAAATACGATACATATTTTCAAAATGAAAATATATATACTTTTATCTTTACTAACGATAAGAAATTAAACTAGAATAACTATTTAAATATATGCAAAGTAGCTGGTTTTTTAAATAAAGAGCTAAGTTTCAGTCGAGAAAACGACTTGCCAGACTTAGAAAGAGTTGTTAAGAAAATATGGATATAATTAAAGGGGGTAAGGATTTACTAATTGAAGATTTAAACGGTAGATAATTTCAGAAAATGGGAATGTAAGGGAGTTTTAAAATATTATCAAGCCTTGTTCTGAAATATTATATATATATATATATATATATATATATATATATATATATATATATATATATATATTAATAAAATTTGTATATTTGTACAATATCTTTTTAAAAATAAACTCGAAAAGAAACCAAAATAAAAATAGTTTGTTTCCTAATTTTATATTTATAGAATATTTGAAAATATTCACTGAAAGAAATTTGAATAATTATTTTCAAAATGAACTATTATTGCATTTTATGCTTGAACTTAACTGTTGCTATATGTGTTTAAACAACATGAGAATTGATTTAAACTCTTCAAAATTATACTAAATTCTACATTACAACTTGCTTCTAGCTCTTCATTAGACAAGTTTCACTTCGAACTTACATTTAATTTGAATAAAACTAAAACTTCGATACAATATATTTAACAAAAATAAACGATACATTTTATTTAATGTACATATTTGTCAAATTAATTGGCAGTATTCATTTTGATGATAATTTTAAAAAATATTAAAAAACATGCAATAGCTAAAATATTGTTATATAATTAAATTATAAAATATGTATTATAATTTTCTTATACAACAAAATTTAACTAAATTATTTTCAATATTTTAATAATTATGTATGAAATTAATCATTGCAAAATTTAATGTTCTTTGAATTAAATTTAATTCTGATTGCTGTTAGATGTTTTTATATAACAAGAGAATTGTTCCAGTCTCTTTAACATTATACTAATCTGTTTACTGTAATTTAGTTCAAGCTTTCAAGTAGACAAATTTCACTTGAAACTTACATTTAATTTAAATAAAATTACAACTTGGTATAAAGTTTTCAATATAAATAAACGATACAATTTACTCAATTCGAACTTTCTGATAGCAAAATTGATTTTTAAATTAGATGATTTTTATTTTATTAATTTTTTTTTGGATAATACAAAAAACTATCTCTAGTAATATTTTTTATATAATTTGCGCAATCTGTTTTATTGTTCGGTTTTTATCATCGATTAATAAAGAATAGAGTCACAATAAAGTTCAGATAAATAATGTTACCACAATTCGTCTAATACTACAAAGATATATTCTTTTCTGTCAATGACTCGGATATATAACGTATTTTTTATTACGAACTTCGCAGAAGATTCATTCGAAAAAAGTGATGGAAATAAAGCAGGATGAGAAATGGTAGAGTTGTCTGTGTTGCCGGCCCTCGAGCCTTTTAGCGAAACCTAATTGGAATTCCAAGTAGTGGCGTATCACGAGCACTATACCACGATCAATCCTCCCCTAACTCGTATATACATTAGATTCACGCATATACCAGTGTATATAATATATATATATATATATATATATATATATATATATATATATATATATAATATATTGAAAACGTACGAGTACATATATGTACTTTCTCCAATATAAACGTGTATTAACTTAAAACAATGTAGGAAGATGAACTTGATACAATACCAATGTTTCGCTGATTGATTTTTATTTCGATATAAACTTTTTCAACGTTGATTAAATTAAAATAAAATTTATGGTCGTTTAACGTTAAGTCTGCAGTAATATATTTATTAGTTGAAAACTGAACAGTCGATTTAACATTTTATTTAATTACTATTTATCACGACATTTATATACTTTCATATACCTATGTTAATAAATATACATATAAATTATTAAAGTTATTATCAGAAAAAATGAACATGAAAAGTAATTTATAGACATGATTTTTATGTGAAATATAAGTAATAAAAAAATGTTGAAACTTAAAAAGTTTAACTTAAGAATTAATAAAACTCTATTTATATTAAAAAATAAGTACACATCTACAAAACAAAATTTCTATTCATCCACTTAAGTAAAATGTAAAAGTTACTAAAAGCTTTGTATAAAAAGCCTCGATAGAGTCAATTTTATTGTTACTTCAATTTAAAAACCAATTCAAAATATAACTAATGAACTGTATATTTACACGTCGGTGTTTATATGACTGTGACGATTCTTGAAAAAATACATACATACACGTTATGAGGAATATTCACATTCTAATGTGTTTGAGTTTCTGTTAACTTTTCTGAACTTTTTTTTTGCTTTACTTTGTCAAATCCTTTTTAACTTCTTTGTTTATATGCGTAGAGATTTTAATGGAGTTGACAAAATAAAAGGGAGTCGTACTTAGATGTGACGTTCTCAAAATAAATTGATTGGAACGAGAGAGATGAACAGTTTTAGAAAGTTTGACATGAAGTATGAATTTTGATATATTACGAATTGAATCAAAAATATTGACAGATGAATTTTATATATATATATATATATATATATATATATATATATATATAAATTGAGTAATATAATACCTAATGTTAATTAAACTTTTTAATATAGACTTTATATATAGTAGATTTTTCTTTGTTTAAATTTATATGAATAATTTTAAATTAATAATTATTTCGAACGATAATTATTTAAATTTTAATCAGAATCACTGCGATATATTTTTATTATTTTTTAATATAATTGTTTAATCAGAATTTAATTCATGGATTGATATTATTTCAATAATTAAATTCGGCATTGATTCAACTACAAATAGTGAAGATTTTAGTAAAAATAGAAAATATTTTCAATTTATAAAGAAAATAGTTTAGTTTCATTATTAATTCATATTTTTCTTATTTTTAATTAAGAATAGGAAAACATAAATTTTAAATTAAATAAAATATCAGGATTGGTAGATGTATTTCATTAAATAAAATGTTTTTAAAAAAATTTTTTTAGTCATATGAAATTTTATACGTTATTAAATAAAATATTTTTATCACAAAATTAGTATTTCTATATAAATTAAATATAATGTATTAATTTTCGGTAATTAAATATTTGAAAATAATATTAGCGAACCAATTAAACGATTAATTAACTATAGAGTGAATGTTGATCAAATATCGAAGTTATTAATATTGATTTTTATTAAAGCTTTATTTTATTTCTAATTTATTTATAAACGTAATTTTGATTAACTTGACGAATACAATAGAAAGGATAAAAAACGTAAAAAGTAATCGAGATCTTATAAAACACCACTTAATTTAAATTCCGAAAACATATTAAATGTAACTCAAGTATGTAACAAGACTTTGGAGACTTTTATTACGATTGGGTTGGAACCCGAGCAATAATATTAAAATTTTGATTTTGCTAAACACAATTTCCTCTTAATCAAATAAACCACACAGCTTTGTTATCTTAGAAAGTATCAAGACCAAAGATTTATGTCACAAATACGTGACGTACCTTTTTGTCGACTGTGGGACTTGGTGTATCCCATTCAATGTTAGTTACTGCCGACGCACTTCCGGGACGTTTCTTGTTCACGTGATCAACCGGAAGACTGTATTCGTCACAAAGTGAAATCTGAAAATTAAACAAAATGTGTAATCAACTTTAATATTTTCAGATGCGTTATATTTTCAAAGTTTATATTTGTTTTATTTTTATTTATTATATTTTTTCATATTTTAAATCATAATTATTTAAATTATACACACACACACACACACACACATATATATATATATATATATTAAAAATGTTATTTTTTAAAATGAAGTTCAACGACTAGTGAAAAATCGTGATTTCAAATTTGACATTAATAAATATAAATATCAACCCTAATACTAAGATAAATTTCAAACTAATCTTATCAGTTTATTTTTGTACAGCTAATGTTATATGTGTCTTGAAAAATAATTATTATATTTAAATTATTAATGTATGTGTACGTGTATGTCAAAAAATCATGTGTTAAAATATCAATCATACGATGTGTCCAATAATTTTTGTAGTTAAATTGTAGACAAATACACATTCGTATTTCTGATAAGCACCCATATTCAATGATCGTCCGAGTATAATGCAATTAGCGTGCATTTGCATTTTTTGTACTGTTTTATATTATCGCGCAATTAGAAGATTAAATGGATCACACCCAGTAGATGAAATTTGTTTCATTTATCTGTTTTTAACGTCCATGTTTTTCAAATTAATACGGATTGTATATTTTTTTTGAAGTGTTAATTCGTCACATGCGCCAATTAACAAATAAGCTTTAAATTGGGTACAAACATACATTTATTTACTTTATACCGTGGCTCCCGATATATTTAATTAGATAAAAATGCTTTATTTGAGTATAAACAATATAAAACAGAAGTGGATTTGGATTATTTACTGTTTAACCCCAACTAATAGCATTTTCATTTGTGCGTGAAATTTATATATATACATTATCTGTTTTGTAATATGTATTGTGAAATCTCTTTTGAACATACACTAATAGGATCATTTTTTTGGTGCATTTAATAGATTTGTTTATTTTAGAGATACGATTTTGTATTTTTGATTTTTTGTTGAATTGGAAATAGTAATATAAAATAAACACAACTATGTATATAAAATAGTTTGTGATAATCTTTTTTTACATGAATTCACAAATTTGATAAACTTTATATGAAAAATTTTTCATATCAAAATATTTTTTTAAAATTTAAATGTAGTGAAGAATAAAATAAAAATATAATTATATTTACAATTTATATATATATATATATATATATATATATATATAATGTGTATATGCAAGGAATTAATTAGATATTGTGATAAAATTAATAAATATTAATTGAAGAAAACATTTATGTTAAATAATTCCACATGTTCCATTGTCCTGAAATAATGACATGCATTAAAAATAAAAATTAATATTAATGCTACTACCATAACATTTTTTTTGAAAAAATATTCCTAATATGTACGTTTTAATCCATACAAAATTTTCTATAGACATTAACACGTATAGTTGTAAAACATGCACCGAACAATACCTATTTATCACAGATGAATAATAAATCAAGCATTAAACAACAGAAATGTGTGTTGTGTCGTTGAAGTCATGTACGTTACGTTACCCAACATTTTGCTAACTGTGTTGACCGCCGAATCCCCCAAAATGTAGACCCTATAGTATAATTATTTATTATATTCGAATGGTCACAGTTAATTGAATATTTAAATTTGTGTGAAATATGAGATGGATTCGGAAAATTTTATATTTGTTAATAACTGTATTTACATATCTAAACAAATTGACATGTGTTACTGTTTTTAATAAATTATACAGTATGCATTGGTTATTTTTCATGCACTTTTTAATAAAATATTAAACATATAATTTGTTGAATATAAAATGAAATGAAAAACAGTTTATTTTTAGAAAATAAATTTTAAATAATACGTGTATCATAATAAAACATAAAAATGAAATGTTTATTAATTTGTAAAGATTTAAAAAATAAATTCATGATTTTCTCTGATCTCATTTAATTTAAAAAAATAAGAGTTATTTTTCGATATAATAATAAATGAAAAGATGTTATATTTAATTAAAAAAACAGCTGTAAATGAAAATTGATAGAGAAAATAAAAAGTCTTTTTAGACACGTTAAATATTTATAAAGAATGAAATATAATGAAAAAAGATTTTCGTGTGGTTATATGTCACAGAAGAAAATGGATCAAAGAAAGATAAACGATTTTCTGAGAACCACTGTATATAATCAAGGATTATATATATATATATATATATATATATATATATATATATATATTCTATAAAAAGTAAATAAAGGTACAATTTATCCTAATATAAGAGTATAGATATTAAATAACGTATACAATGACCATAATTCAGTGCAATTTATATTGTTATATAGACATCCATTATGAGACAACATACTGTGAAGAGACTATGTACAAGTATATACGTATTTTCGAGTACACATGGATATATACGCAATATATTAAGTGAAGCTGTGAAGGTAAACTCCATATTGTTGTACAGCTTATATTTACAGTACGGTGGAGTTTGAGTACTAATTCCCAAACAGGAAGTTGACAGTGTTTGTATGTGGCGCATGTGTCACCGGAAATGAAGACCACTCTTCATTGTGCCGTCGACATATCCACTGCGTGAAAAAATTGATCGAGAGCGAAAATAGTTCTTAGTGATATAGTTTTTAATCGTCATTTAGGTCGAAACTGACAAAAACGTTCGTTGATTCGTTCTATGAAATGGGTATTGATACAAATCTTTTAAATGCTAGATATTCTGGTTGAAGTACTTTTTATGTAATTGAAATAGGGAATGTAATAGATAACATGTATCGTTTATCCAGATAGGAAAACGAATTTATTTTTCTATTTCAAAAAATTATAGTGATTTCTTTGTTAAATTTGCTTTATGACTGGAATTAATAAAAAAAGAATGATAAAAAATCGACAACTGACTAAAAATTCTTATTTTAATTTTTTTATTTAATTTAAACTAGATATTCAAATATTAACATTTCAACACAAATAAATCATTTACTTGAACAACACAGGATTTCGTGGAGTGGGATTGAGTGATTTATTTGATTAAAGTCAATTTTTTACTGTAGTAAAACAAATATTGATTCAGATAACAAGGTTGAAAACACGAGTACGATTTTCAGTGTGAAAAATATAACAAAAGTATCATCGTTGAGTTTTTGCCAATTTTCTTGATTGATAACTTTGTTTTTAACTTTTATAAGTTTCGATAAAAATAATCATCAGTAGAAAAATAATTATTTAATAGACAAATCAAACTTTTAATAGACTCAGTTGTATACATTTCTGAGTTTATTTCATATATTTAAATATTTAATTTTTGTGATTGCTGAAATATTTAATTCGTATTTGTTTAATCATTTAAAATTCACAACAAAACGTTATAATTAGCATTTTATTGCGACTATTTACTAATTACGTACCAGTGTAGAAAAATAATTGTTTTTTAGATTCAAACACATTATTAATGATTATTCACATGTGAAAAATTAAAATCGGCTCGTTATTTACAGAAACAGACACGTTATTCGTTTAAACGAAATAAAGAGTTAAATTATTCAAAATGTAGGAAATCGAAAAACTAATACTGGAACCGTCATGCACACGTCATTTGTTGACATGTTTGACGTTCATTTACGAAGTTCCATTAAAGATTCAATAGTTTTTCCATGGAATTTGCGTTATGTTTATCCACGATAAAACAGTTTACCTTTTTTCTACCTGTTGATTATATATTGATTTCGACGTGTAAATGTGCCTGCTTTTTCCGGAAAATGAATATTTTATTGAAATTGCTAATGAAGGTAAACTTTTTTTGGATATTTGTTTATACATAGAAATCAAATAAATGGATTCATTTATATAACCACCATATATGTTGGTTATATATATATATATATATATATATATATATATATATATATATATATATGTGTGTGTGTGTGTGTGTGTGTGTTATAATTAGAAGGAAACAGAAAGTAATTATTTTTATAATGTTATATATAGAACAATATATGCTTCAATATTATAGAGAAATATATAAGATCAATGAGCTGTTACTATTTTCAATTAATGAACAATACATAATTCAATATACAGTGATATCAGATAATAAGTTTATAAATATTTTATTTAAAAAGATTATGATAAGCTTTTATTAATTTTCATTATGAACATGATTATTGTTAATGCCGAATTTATTATAGGAAATAAGAAGAATAATATTTATATATGAATACTAAATATTTGTTTTATAGTTGTATACAATTATGTAATATTTTGTATAACATGAATTAATAATAATATTTATTTTTGTATTTTATTTTAAAACTTCTTAAAATATTTTTTTATCTCCGAATAAATTCGTATAAAGATCTTTTTCAACGTCGAAGAAACCGCATCTATTTTCCTCTGTTAAAAATGCCTCCACATTAATCAGAACAGTAAAAAAGAAGTCAAACATAAAAAACAAACTTTCCACAATCGTGTAATTGTTCTTTCGTTTTCGGATATTTTAACGGTATGCAAGTCGAGAAAATAAAGCGATTAACCCGATTTTACAAACGTATTGTCGGAAAGTGGGTGAAACAAAACTGTTGATTGAGTATATCCATCAGTTTCGTTACTAAAGACGCCACTACTTGAAAAAGTACGGACGTCACCACAAGCTGACAAGGGTTGTACTGCCAGAAGTGGCAAATACAGCAACTCTCTCTTTCTCTTTGTGTTCTGGGCTCGTACGTAGAACTGACACTTCACGACGTCTGAAACTTGTTCAAATAAACACTCAGCAAAATATACTAATCATTTTCGACCTCCTGCTGAAACATACCGTTTTGACAGCTCGTTTTGTTTCATCTCTTATTACATTAAAACTTTTTTTTATTTTTTTAAAAATTAAAATATTTCATTCATTAAATTTTTATATATATATAAAGTCATAGACTGGATAGTTTTCTGTTCCATTCTCATTTTTCGTTTTTTTATAATAATAACTAAAGATTTATAAGACTTTATTTATTTTATTTGAAAACGTTTAATAAAAAGGATATATTGTTGATTATCTGATTATCATTAATATGGACCTTTTTCAAGATTTAAAGAATAAGTATTATATTGTATACGATAAAACTATCTAAACGACTTTATACAACGAATCGTTAAAAAATATATAGATCAGGACAAAGTTGTAAATGTTTCCGAAACTGAAACAAAATAATGGATGATGGCATCTTCGTCGTTATTTTGATAATAATCTTTTAAGCAGTATCATAAACAACGATCTCACAATCAATGTATAAGGAAGGTATTGGTGGTGCAAGCAGACGAACAAGCACATCGTTTACTACACCAAATGACGTCGAGATAACAGAAATCTTAGTTTATTTTGGCATCTTTATTTGTACGATATATGTTTGCAGATAGGGTGTTTTGTAGACTGAAAGGGTTTTATGAATACGTGCAGGGTTTGTTCCGACACGATTCTCATTAAAAGTTTTATATTAAGGATACAAAAGAGTTTGAAATCATATATATATATATATATATATATATATATATATATATATATATGTGTGTGTGTGTGTGTGTGTGTGTGTGTAAATAAACCAAATGTTATTCAACAATTTACATTTCTATTGTAGAGAAATTCCATTAAACAACGTTAACAGCATATTTACAGTACATGCCTGTCAATCCATTATGTTTTCAATTTGAAAATATATTTTCTCTCGAAATATTTGCATTCGCATGACACAACCACAACAAACAAAACATTCTTCAACAGATGAAACGAATCGAGTGTATTTCACTAGTGTGTCAAAATCAAACCGAATATTTGTTTCGCATAAATGTAATTTACTCGTGACATGTTTAGTGCCCTTTCTATCTATTCGTGAAATAAACATAGGATATATATTGTTCTCGTTGCACGTAGTGGCCTTGACAGTAAAACAATCTCTTCATATTATCGCAAGTATCAATATTAATTTATCTAAACGATTGTCTCGTTTGTGTTTATGGTCTTCTCGGTGCGGATTATTTCTTATCTGTCGCAAAAGTGTCATCAGCGTAATTGATTTATTTTGTAGTTGACAACGTTTGCGAGGTGGAAAGTTCACATTGCTAAAAGCTTCGGGGGATTTAGTGCTTTAAGATGGTGTGTGTACTTTTTTTGGGGATAAATGACCTCGGGTATTTACAGTTTTTATACGGATCGTTTTCGTAGTTTGTTTCAAATGGATGTGTTTTATTTTAAGATTGATTATAGTTAAAAAGTGGTATAAAATATATCTTATATATTGCGATGATGGATTAATTACTAATTTAAATTATTGCAGAGAGAAAGAGTATTATAAAAAAGGAATTATTTAAATTATTGCAGAGAGAAACAGTATCATAAAAAAGGAATTATTTAAATTTTGTATTAAAAAATTACTATTAAATGATTAATTATAAAAAATGCAAATTATTCTTGTTTGAAGTACTATGAACTATAAAACCAAATAAAAATGAATAGACATTGTTAACATGTATGAAAAGGACCATGTTAATAACAAACCAAAATTCAATTAAATGTCAGATTGTTGTGACAATTTTATAAAAAAAACCTTTATTTTTTCTTATTTAGTTAATTTTATAAAACATACTATACTAATTAACATAAAAACAATTAATAAAATTATAATAAATTGGTTATGAAGATTAATTTTCTGAATATTTGTATAAACCTATAAATAATAAAACTAATAATTTTTAAAAATAAAAAAAACAAATTGATAATATTCTCATAAGGTTTACAAATTAAAATTTTCGTTTTATGATAAACATTAGTTTAAAATAATAAAAACATAATTTTGTCAAAATTTTAATTATTGAAAATTGTTTTCACAATCATCACAATTTGACCCCATCATATTTTCAGGTAATTAAAATGAACAGTGATTTTATAAAATGTTAACAATGCATGTTTCAGCCGTAAAAAGTTATTTTATGTAAATCACACATAAAATATTGAATTATAAAGTTATATGAATTGTTATTAAACATTTTAAAATAAATATATTGTTTGTAAATTAGTTATTTAAAGATAAGGCATTTAATGAAAGTTCATGATTAAATTAAAATTAATATTTATAAAAAACGTGCAAATAAAAACATTATATATACAATATATATTAGAAAATAATATAAATAATTATTTGTGGATTTTTTTAAAGCAGTGTCTTGAAGACATGTGTATTTTTTCTTTTCATTTACTTGTTTATATTATATATAAGTGAATATTTTTACTAAAATTATAATAAAGTAGATTAAAATAAATATTTATTACCATGCTGTTATAGTTTTTTGAAATAGACGTATAAGAAAAGTTAATAAAGTGTTATATTGGTTTTCGATTGAAAACAACTATAATTAATCATAATTATAACCCTTCATTACAAGCATGTCTAACAAGCAGAAATGAGTACAATGTAATTATGTAATTAAACCGTGACAAAAAAGTATCCTGAAAAAAAATGAACAAATATTCTAATTAAGCTCACATCATCATTAACTAGAAAAAGTATAATAAAACATGTAAACGAATATCGACTATATAAACAATACCAATCAATCACTTTGCGGACATTGTAAACCCCCGCGTGCATCAAAGGGTTAAATATCGTCGACAATATCGAATAAAACTAGAACCAATTAACGTACGCGTTAACAAGCATTCATTCTCGAAATACCGAAACGTGATTAAATCTAGAATTATCTTAAATTAATTAAGAGCAGTAGCTGTAGAGATTTGGTCCAAGGACTATGCAGTACAAGTGTTGCTTGGGGAAGCCATGTCGGTCGGTATTGCAATAGTTGGTGGCATTAACTTCAGGACGACGTCACTCTGTTTTGTGCGTAACTATGTTCTCTTGTTCTTCTGTTGACTTTGCCAACAGGATGATGGTTTGGGGGTAATTTCAGATTATATCAGCCAAGACGGCGTGATTAAGTGTCTAAATAAGTTGTAATCGAAAAAAGCTAACGCAGAAAATGTTACGTGTTTGGTAAGGTATATTATTTAAAAATACAATGTGTGTGGGTGTGTATATATATATATATAAATTGAAAGAATTTCATTTTCATAATTTAGTATTTTATAAAAAAATTGTTTGAAATAAAAAGTCGACATATAAATAATAACAAAAAGAAGCAAGAAGTTCGTTTATCGAATGAAATTGAATTTGAAAAGTTAAACAGTTTACAATTTTTCATTTTATAAAAAATAGAATATTGTTTTGTATACAAGAAAAATGTCAATGGCATGCAAATAAAAGTCTTACAGATATTTCTTTCCGAATGAAAGAAAATGTAATTACTTTATCTTATGTAATTTGATTCGACAAAAGAGAAATGTTTCACCTTACGCGAATCACGATTTCGTTGAAAAGATGAACGGGAATGTATTGTCAATGTTCTTTGTTACTAAAGGCGTACGTCTTTGACAACCCTTTCTTTACCACGCACTGATTGATAATAGAAGTCTTGAATGAAAGTCACCGATGTTACCATGTTTACCCTCGTTTATCTTCGTAACGAAACCTTTTGATGATTATGAAAAGATGACAGACCCTCACATAGAGCAAACAAATCACATCAAGACTAGATTCAATATTAATCTCGTCATATATTCCACGGAGATTGATAAATATTAGTAAAAGTAATCAAAAAATGAATAATTTATCAGTTAGGTGTCCTTATTACTTTCAAAATTAACTTTTAATTAAGAATTAATTATGTCAGATATGAAGGAAACATTTTCCGATAATTATTAATTATAAACGAGACGCAGTCACTACGATGTTCTTGTCATATACAAGTGGGAGGAGATGAATATTGGGTAGTAATTTAACACAAGGTTTTCTTCATTTTTTTTAATCTCTTGATCTTATGCATACACATTATGCATAAAGACAAACTTATTAAGAACTTTATATATATATATATATATATATATATATATATATATATATATATATATTTAGATATTTTGTAAATAATAAAGTGATATGTGTAAAATATTTAATTGAGTCGAATATTAAATTGAACTTTTATTGTTTAATAAAAATTAATCATCTTTTTTGTTTAATAACATTTTCAGCTGTATATAAAATATTAATGTTTATCAATAAGCGTAAATTTAATCCTAAAATTAATATATTATCATTTATGACAATAGATAGATATGTATATGCGTTAGTGTTGATAAATAAAATAATATGGCTATATAAAAAGTTTAGTAATGTGCTTGAATACTATCCAGAATCAGGACAAAAACTATAAACTGTGAACGAGTGAGTATATCCCGAAACAGTGTTGAAAATTATTAAGGTTATTGTAACAAATTCCCGAATATCGTAAATCCCTTTCGTACACCCTATCCGAACGCAATAAAGGATCTTGCAGTCTGTCCTTTCGACAACTGTCTATACAAAAAGTTAAGTATTTGCGGCCGGGACCAATCAATACGGTTGTAATGTATAGCAGCAATAAAAAGATCGCAATAATACTGAGTGGAAATAAATAGCAGTCATCAATCGAAAAGTAAAAAAAAAAACGAACCAGTGTGTATAGGGGAAAAGCATCAGTTCGGCTACAGTAGCGTCGTAAGTATCAAAAGTATCCTTGCTGAGCTTTCGCCATCATTATCATTTTATAAAAATTCCATGTTATTGGCGTTTCTAGTGGCTGTTTATATGCATAAAAAATGTCATACGTGTATTTATTGTAATGGGCCGTTAGATTTTACTACATTTTGCGATCTTCCGGCGCGGTTGGTTTATTTTATGCCTCTTAAGTAACAGATATTTGTGTGCTGAGGTAGAATCATATTTTATAGTATATCCAGATTGAAAGAGAATTCATTTATAACGAAATGGAATTATTAAACTAATTTAAAAATAGAATATATGGACGAAATGTAATAATTTTTTAAAGATATTTATTTTTTGTAAGTTTTTGTGACATGTATTTTTATTTTCTTTTTTCAATTAATTGATTTTGTGATATTAAATATTTTATTCACCATAAGAAACAAGAATTTAAACTCGTAAATATTTTAAGACATTAATTATACACAGTAAAATAGAACTGATCTTTAATTTGTAATCTATGTTAAGAATATTTTGGAATGTATATAAATTCTTAATATTTAATAAGCATAAATTTTTGTTTAAAATGCCATTTTCGATAAATACAGAATAATTTATATACAAGTAATCTATATATCAACAAAGAGAATGTTTCGTAAAGTCCAGAAAAGATGATATTAAAAATTAATAATTTTAAATGAACCTTTGAACAAAATTGTTTAGTTTATTAGAGAGTGCTATTAAATTTAATACAGAATTAAAATATATTTTTATAAAAAATACATATAATAAATTTAATTCTAAAAATTAAATGTTTTTACTAAAGAAATAATTATAAAATTTAATTATTCTACAGATTTAACTTTATATTTAATTTCAATTTATATTTTAAAGTTGAAATAATAACTTGACATAATATGTCAACAATATATATATGTATGTATGTATGTATGTGTGTGTTTGATATGAATGGAGTGAATAAACATGAGAGTTGTTTAAAAGTTTATGTTTGTATTTTAATCGAAATTAAAATAAGGTAATAATAGTGATGATTTAAATATAAATCCGAGTAGATTTCCGTTAATTTCTAGAATTTATGAAAATCCAACCGAAGGTTAATTTACAATTTCATTAGTAATTAAAGTACTCTAACAAATTCTAACACGCCTGACATGGGTACAACCACATAATCCATACATTTTGCTTAATACGAATAATGAAAAGCAAATTAATAACATTCGTCTACATTAAGATAATAAATTTATGATAATATTTTTATAAAAATGTAATACTTGTTAATTATTCACTAATTAAACACATTGAGAAATTATTTCTAATTTTATATAAGCTAGCATTTTAAATAAAGTGTAGTTAAATGAAAAAATATTTTTAAAATAAGTAATTATTAAGATAAAAATTACATATTCTTAAAAAATATCATATTTACAGTTATTTAAAAATTAAGCAATACATTTATAAAAGTTATTTCATTTTATATTAAAACTAGTAAATTTTGAAATTATATATACAAGCTCAAAATTGTATATCATTAAGTTTATAATTTACTTTTTTCGTAAAATTAATGAATATTAAAAACAATTTTACATAAGCGAAAGATAGTGATATATATTTTCATGTACACTATATTAACTTGTTATAATTAAATTTTAAAATAATTAATCTCATGCTATAACTTATTATTTTAAAAGTGAAACTAAAATAAATCATTAAATATAAATGATGTATAATATGAAAATTTGTGTTTTAAGCAACGAAATTAAAATTAAAATATTTTCTTTATCAATTTTTATATATAATAATTGTACTTTTAATAAACATTTAATAAAAGTTTTTTTTTTAAATTTAATCCAATCTAAAACTATTACATATAAAATTGAAACCATACTATGTACCTAGTAATACATATAAGTATCGGCCATAAAATCATGTCTATGAGAAATAGTCACCCACTCCCTAGTCTATCATCAGCAACACTGCCATTATTGCTTTTACTCAAACCCTGAAACGAGTGATGGTACCCTTCGTCACTCATGGCAGAATGTTTCCTGAGGCCCTTTATAGATTGTGATAATGTTTCCTGCTGATATTGTCGCTATTCTCTCATTCTGATTTCTTTTTGTTGTAACGTAATATTATTCTGTGATCTTCGGACTATAGTGATAATACGTTTGATATTTTATTGTCGATTTTTAATATTACATCGGGGAAAACAGTACGACATATGACATTAAAAATAAAGTGACAAACTCATATTTTTTATAGGTTATCTTGTCAATTTTTTTATATATAAATATTGATATTTGAAATGTATATATTTAATTAAAGTTAAAGAAAAAATATGTTAAATTTTATATATATATATATATATATATATATATATATATAACCTAGATATTAAATAAAATTATATTTATAAATTTCTTATAAAATTTCAAATAAATCATTAGATATATCGATCGTTAAAAACTATTTGTTTAAAATTTATAAATTATAATATATACCAGATTTATTATTTTTAAAGACATTAAACATTACTTGTCTTTATTTTTTTACAATAAAATTGTTCATATTAAAGATGGAGACGTAAAATATAATTAAAATCATTAAAGAAATATTTAAAAAATACTATACATAAATTTTTTTAATAAACATTTATTTCGTTGAAAATAATTATTAAAATTATTTATTTTCATGAGAAAAAATTAGATAAAATTTTTACAACCATGAATTAAATAAAATAAATATGAATATAATGAAAATTTCAACATTTATTTACGTTTCATATTTATTTATAATTAGCTTTCAGTTTACAAATTAGATTATTTATTTACAGTTCAAGGAATACATCCGTCCACCATAACTTTAATTGAAGAAACAAAAAAAAGAAATTAAAATATAATTTTTAATAAAATTTACAATGTAAAATTTGAATATTTATTTTAAACATTTAATTTTTCATTTTAAAATAATATAAAGTTAAATTAAAATTAAAGCAAAATATTTATATTTAATATTTATTTATAAATAAAGAAAGTATTTATAAACTGTAAATTATTTACAAAACATTGTTTTACAGATATGGAAGTTGTTTTAATTATGTATATTTGGTTATTTAAATTTGACTTGATTTATAATTATATAAACTAAAATAAAAAAATCATTATTTCATTAAAATATTCAAATTTATTAATACAAAAATATGATTGAATTTACATTTGTAATAAATCAACTTCAAGCCGAAAATAAACTAATTATTCCGAATGGGAAATTCAAATTTTTACATCAATTGCAAATATGAAAATATATTTAAAAAAGCAACTAAATAGATCTCTTGGGTGTATTGTAATAAAAAAAAAACAAAATTTATTTGATCAGATTTTCGAACATACTTTTTGTTCGATGTTTGTAACTACAGACAAGAGGTTTCACTGCATCCTAGTTTTATCTGTACGTTGAATGAACGTCATTCAAATACCTGCTTTTGTAAAAGTATACGCTAGAGAATCATCATTATATACGATGGATGGTGTAGATAAATTTCACAGTCGATTTTAGTATTTGGAGAATGGGTAAAAGCACACTGTTCTGGTGGTTTGGCACAAATGGATGTAAACTGTTCTGTGATGTTGAATACTGTTCAACATTCGATTTGAAATGAAGAAATTGTTCGCGTGTTTGTGGATTTTGTTATACATATGTGCTGTTAATTGCAGTGTTTTATTCTATATACATAAACATATATATATATATATATATATATATATATATATATATATATAACAATACTAACGAATATTGTAATGTAAAGTGAAGAAAAGAGATAATATTTATTTTACACCAGATAATAATAATAAATTTGCATAGAATTTATTTTCATTTTAAAACAAGTGTTATTAATTATATTTTATAGTCGATTATAAATGAATTATAACTATATATGCATTTATATTTGCACTTATTTGCATAAAGATAAGAACTGAAAAACTATGAAAAAAGATATTTTTTTTTATCATATGAAATCAAATTTACATTTCATGAATAGTTCATTTGAAACAATGATATTCATTTATATATTTTGTACATTTTTAAAAAGAGAATCAGTATGCAATACTTAGTTATATTAAAATAAATAACAAAATTGAATTTTTGATAAAAATATTTTATCAATATTAAAAAATTTATATTTCCTTGATTTAATTTAAATATTATTTATTTGTTATTTCATTTTGAAGATAATTTTTTGATAATTTTTTTGAAATTATCATCATATCTGATTATTTTTAGTAAATAATATTAATTATTAATCAAAATAATTCATATTGTAAATAGCGATTTAAAATAATATAGAATGCAAGTTAAGAAAGATTTTATATAATATTTAATGAATTGTATTGAAATTTCAAAGAATATTTCTCCACTACGAATATGTAAAATATGTACTTCAAAATCACATGATCAGAGAAAAGTAGAAAAAAGTCTATTAAGATAACATGAAAATGATCTGTGAAAAATATAACTACGATAATTAAGCTCGAAAGAAACGTCCCTCGTCGAAAATACCTGATTTAAAGTGCCTAACGTAACGTAAAACTTTTATACTGTACCTTTTCCATTCATTCATAATATATTTAATGTTATTATCTTTTAGTTGTATGCCGTATTCGCGATAATAAAGCTTAACTAGCATCATCTTCAGAAAATGAGAAACGTACAATAAAAAATTAAGCCGGTAGCACACGCGAACAGATTTAAGGCACGAAACATACAATGGCCACGACATTATTACTGCTCTTTGTCATTACATAAGAACCACTTACATTTGAAAATTCTGCAGTATGGAAACAGAACTCTGTAGTATGTAGTTACTTCTCGCGTTGCTCAGTTTAATAGACCATTACCCTTTTAATGTTGGTACTTATCTGGTTTACACTCAGTGACCAACACACATTGTATTTTATACTATCGTATATTTAAGGTGTAATATATTCAGAAACAACTAGAAACGGAGCCAGGACTTAATATGAAATATATAGCGTTATTTATCCGTTTATATTTTACAGTCGAAAATACAACTTTATTGTTAAATGTTTACATATGAATTCCTTATATTTATTTACAAACATATGTTATATTTATATTTTAATTAGATAAATTAAACTCGTACAATTTAAAGCAAAAGTATGTTGGTATAACAATTTACAAATTATTTATATACATATATATATATATATATATATATATATATATATATATATATATAACATTTTATACAAAACAGGTTTAAAAATAATTTAAATTAATTTATTTACAAAAAACATTTTAATTTTTTTCAATAAAATAATTTATCATTTTCGTTATTATAACTTTAAAAGAAAGGTCAAAAATATTCATATAAAATTCCATTTTAATTTTAATTATTTGCAATTTTCTGATTTAATGTAAAAATTCATAAATATATTATTATAGAATTATTCTAAAAACATGTACGTTATTTATATTGAGAAACTAATTAAAATTTACAAATTTAAGATGATGTATTTTAATATAAATAAGACACAATAAAAAATGTACTATTTTCCAAAAAAAGTATACAGTATAAGAAATATTATTTTGATATTGAATGAAACATATTTTTGATGAAAAGTTGATATTTCAGAATGAGAAATAAAATAAATTATTTTCATTCAACTGTATATCGAATGAAAATATTTTATTTGAATGAAAATAACATATATAGTTACTTGAATTGATTTTTATTTATATTAAAGAACATACTTTGATGTCAATATTAATCAAATTTTCTTTCATCAAACACAGATATTTTTAGTTTCTCATTTTCTTTACCATAATTTAAAAATGATCTATTATTTGCTTCATTCTACTAATAATTACTAAACGATATCAGATTATCTATCATTGGTATTGATAAAAAAAAAATGAAAAATAAATAGAGAACATTATATAAAAAACTGAATAAAAATAAATTAAATAAATACATAAAAAGAACGAATTTTTTTTAAAATTTTATCTAGTTTTAAAAAAATAATAAAATTTTAATAAATTTTACACACTTGTGCATGAAAAATAAATCATATAAAAATCAAATACAATTTTTCACATTGAATATAAATGTTATTTTAAATAAAATTAAACTTATGTTTGGTATAGTAAATATTTTTATTTTAATAGATACGTGAAAAGTTTAAGATTTATAAATTATATATCTTGATATTATTTATTTGATTATATATATATATATATATATATATATATATATATAAATATAAATATCATGAAATTATTAGTAACACTTTTACACAAACATTAGCAGAATTATAATATCCTATATTTTTATTCAAATCACATCTGAAATGTAGATGTAACCTCATTTACATATAAGCTACGTCATGTTTCAGAACTATATATGTACATATTCGTTTTTTCTTTATTAAATAAAACGAGACGATTCAAAGCAATGCTAGCTAGTAACGTAGTCTACAAGTTTCACTATCTACAATTCAACTCAGACATCTACAAAACGGTTGTTCCGGTTTGTCGTACGCTGACAAACTGTGGATGCATTTTCTTAACTGCTAAGTTTCAATCGAATTGTATGAAACTACGTTTGTATCTAACAACATGTTGTCTGTCTACGTTCTTAAAATTATTATTCGATGTCATGTTCAGATTTAAATTTGTATTTTATATGTACATCAAAGTCAACGATATCGTGTAAAAAAATCAAAGTAATATACAATATAATATTTATATATTGGAAAATAATATGATTTTGTTTCATAAATGCAATGAATTCTTTAAAATATTTAGAAATATATATATATATATATATATATATATATATATATACTTGTAAATATTCAGTTTTAAAAAAGATTTTATTTATTAAGAATATTTCATATCTTAATTGATCACAAGTATTTTAATATAAAAAATAATATGTCATTATATCATATTTTTTTAATCTATTTGTCAATTAATTAAAGGTTATTTGTGGTATAAAATAAAATTAGCATGAAATTAATAACTTAAAAACATTAAATTTTAAAAAAATATAAAACACTTATATTTTTAATTGTAATAAAACATTTTCTTTAAAACTGTATTATTCTAATTTCTGTAAAATAAAATATTTAATTTTAATAATATTGAGAGAGATTGTTTTAAAAAATTTATAATATATATGGTTTGTATATATATATATATATATATATATATATATATATATACATATAAATGGAAGATGGAAATAAAGTATACAGATAGTAAATTATATTTTGCAATAAAACTTCGAAACGAAATACATAGCGAAACGTATTCACAAATAGAAATATATTATCTTGATTGAATAGACTAGAAATTTATTGGAGATATATCTGTGATATATGTATCTTTCAATTGGTTTACACAATGCAAAAGATATAAAGTAATGTCCATATTGAGTGACATTGAGAAAACGTATACTTTATTGTGCCACATTGTGTAGTAAATACCTGACAATGATAACAACGAAGCTACTCAAGTCAACGACTTCCTAAACTCAACTATCCCTAAGCACAACATCAGTAATATTGATGTGCTGTCATATCGTACCACATATCACCCCGTCTTCTTATGCATATACCTACATCCAAAATGATTTACTGCAGATAGCGAGTAGCAGATTGCCACTCAATCATTTAGTGTATTATACGTATAACCTTGTCTTGACCTTGTCTCTCGTCTCGTATTTGATGATTTTTCACGGCAATCGTTTAATTTCGATGCCGAGTTTTCTAATTAACAAGATTAATCGTTTTTGTTCCGCATACAATGTGACCACGAACGATACATACACTCACATATATGTATATTCACATATAGGAGTATCAGTTTCGAAATGTGATAATTATGATATCAGTTTTAATGAATTTTGACTACGTATTGTAAATTGTGACCAATATTGGACGTTATTTATGTGAAAATGTCCATTTTTAACAAACGCATTAAACTTGATATATGGCCTGTTTATTATGAATTCGAATTAATTTTCAAATTATTATTCTTGAACACTATAATTTTTATAAATTGTCAATTGATTACATACATACACATGAATATATACATATACATATATATATATATATATATAATTATTAAAAATATTTTGTAACGAACATTTAAATAAAAATAAAAAATTAACACCGCAAAAATCCATTGAGTGAAGCATAGAATATAAATTATTTCATTAAATCAAATTAAACAACACAAAATATTAAAGAGGATATATGAAATTTGAAAATTAAACGAAACATACAGACATGATTAATATATTCAGATCTGTGTTATATTTTCATGTTTATAATTATTTTATTTAAATTTATTTCATTATTCATAACAAATTTATATATATATATATATATATATATATAAAATATAAATTAAAAATGAGACTGATTTACTTTAAAATGAAATTCCTAATATAAAAAAATTAGAAGAATAACCAAATTACAGATTGAAAATTAAGAAATATAAAAAGAATACAAAAATCAATGATTAAGTGATATAAAGATAACAGAGGAAATACGTTGCAAATGTATGGAAAAATGTGGATCATTTAAATTAAAATAAATATTGAATGATATTGTCTAAGTAATCTAATATTTAGAACTGATTTATATATATATATATATATATATATATATATATATATAAACTAATAAAAAGAAATGTGTTACAAATACGGTTAAGTCACATTTCTTAACGTGCATTAAATGCATGAATTAATCTGATCAGAATTAATTAAAATAATTAAAAATAAAACATATTCTTTTTCCTTCATAAAGAAAAAAAATAAAAGTAAACTTTTGTATCTCGAGGAATTAGTAATAAAAAGAGACATGGAAATAAAAAAAATAGTACAATGGCATCATTTCAGGAAAAATTGTTAACATCTTGAAACGGTATCTACTTTATGACGGTAATTTATAAAATGATAACAAGATATAAAACGAAACAAAGATATGATGTTATAAAAGAAAAAAGTGGTAATATGATGTTTAAAAGAGATCGTAAAATATAAACTAATTTTTATGTTCAATTAAATTTGTGTTTTGTGTGATTTTATGATTCGAGAATAAATAATTAACATATAAATTATTTTTTTTTCAAATAAAGAAATTGGTTTCGAAATACACATATAGTCATACATACACACAAATATATATATATATAAATGTGGAAAAATATTAATATATACTCATAATAGCCTTAGAATTATTTGGTAACGTTAGAATTTACTGATTAATTTTCTTATATAAAAATTTGTGGATAAAATATAAAGTCTGTTTTATAAACAAAAATCTTATCAGTTTGTTCTATACCAAAATTTATTTTTCAAAAATGAAATTTCGAATTCCCCTCTTCACAACAACGTACATTATACTATGCAAGATGCATACTAAATTATCACAACACATGTTTGTCGATATCCATCATCTGTTTATCCATCCCTGTGTCCATACACTAGAACTACGTATCCATCTATCTAGCCGTTCATCCCCGCCTGTATGAGTAACGCAATATGCACGTATGCTTAGACTTCATCATGCACAATGTTTGTGTTTACAATGCAAGCTGAAGGGGAATGTAAGTCATGCATAAATAACATCAACTGCCTTGCATATATGCATACATCTTTGGTGACGTTCTATCGCACGGAAACATTGCGAAAGGGTCAACGGTTGGTGTTTAATCATTGCTTTCGCTGTCCCTTAAGATAACCTCTCCTCGACCGTGAAGTATGGAACTGGAACACTTGAATCCGGTACGACAAGTTCAAATTTTGAGACAAAGGATGGAAATTAATAGAAATGCCTGTACGGTTATTAAACAATTCTCTTTATTGCATTAAATACCGAATGATGTTTTGTTAATAATGGGTTGTGAGAACTTTTACCTTTTTCAGCACTTTTAAAAAAGGGTTGAATTATTCAACTGGAACAAATTACTAGGCAATTCATTTAAATATAGGTTATTCAGGTTCATCATTAAGAGATTAAAAAAACAGGTACATATATATTATACAATTGTTTCTATTATAACATTTTATATAATAATATTCTATTATTTTTGAAAAAAGTTGATCATATAATATTTAAATAAATTTAAATATTCAAGTTTTTTATGGAATTGTTTTTTGAATATATATATATATATATGCATGTGTTTATGTATGTATGTATGTGTCAAGATATACCAGTCAGACTACACAAAGGCAAAACAAAGCTCTGCTTTAGTATATATAAAACTACCCTTGACGTATATTTATGGGGACATATTTTAATACTTGGCAGTATGTCGAGTGGTTTTGAAATATTGAGTAAGCTACTCTAAGGTCCATAATAGCTTGTATGTCCGTTAGATATAAAAAATTAATAAACCACTAATTAAAAATATGTCCTGACTAAATATTTCCTATAAAATATTTAATGAATTTTTGGTTCGAACTAATTATTTTTTAATAATTGGAATATTTGATTTATTTAATACAATTTGATATTTCATAAACTAAGTTAATTTTAAATACTGTTTTTTTTAATTTGCTTTATTTTATAAATATTTTAATATTGAAAAATTGAGGAAACTTTTTTTTATCTATATACAATTAAATGAAAAAGGATTCAACAGTTTATTTTAATATTTAATGTATTAAACGATTACTTATTTAGCTATTAACTACTATTTTATAATTGTATTCGTGTTTTGATTATAATGAAATTATCATAAGTGGAAAAGAGTTAAAAATAAATTAATGAATAATTGAATAAAGTCTTACGATATTCAGAAAATTATATATATATATATATATATATATATATATATATATATATATATATATATACGTATATGTTTGTATATATGTGCTTTAGTATACGAGAGTACTAGTTGTATGAACCTATTAAATAATTATTTTTATAAAAACATATATCATAAAAATCTAAACCTCATAACAAGAAAAGAAACTATAATTGAATAAAGTATTATGAGTTATATACAGTTTTCTTACTGTATGGATATCATTCATAAGTAAAAATACTTCTAAATTCAAATGTCACAAAGTTTTATAACTTCAATTTGTCATTCTAAAAGGATCAGAAAAGACATGAAAGATAACATGTAATTTATTATTTTTTATATAAGGCCATTGTTGAATTGTAAGTCTTATCAAAAACAACGAACGTAAAAAAAACTATATTTTATAAAAAATGAAAAACAATTTTTAAGTTATTGAAATTTATTCACATACGCTTTTACAGAAAGAAAATGGAAAATATGGAAATATAACAGATAATTTTACTTTTCACATCATGTATTAAATTTTGATAAATAGTTATTTATAACATATTCACACTTCATATATGAATATATATATATATATACATATTATACATATATATTTTACGATTAAAATTAAAATATGTTATTTTATATTCTGATTACAGTTTTTGTTAAAAAGAATTGATATTTTAAATTGATATAAATAATTTACTTAAGAGAAAAATAATTAACTGTAATAAGTTACAGTTTAAATAATATATTAATTTTATGGCAGTTTAAATTTTAGTTAAATAACTTATTTAACTTGTACGAATAGAAGTAATTGTAATACAATAATAAATTAATTGATTGTAAAATTAAAATACAAAACGTGTTTCTTTATTAATTGATATCTGCTTTAAAAACAAATTTTATATTAAAAATGTGATTCGAATTTCAGATTTCAATTCGATAAATACATATACAAATGAATATTTTAAAATGAAATGAAAAACAAACATTCAAATCGCACAAATACCACAATACCTAAATACAATTATTCAACGTAGCCTAATTTCAACAGCTTTTCAACACTGTATCGATCTTTCCACTGTCAGGTGATTCATCGGCGTTCATAACTGCCGTAAATCGGACAATTTGTCTTGTCTGGTCATCCAATGTTTAAACGCTGGATTGTATTACCGTAGAGAATATGGTTTGCGTGTACTGAAATTATTATATACGTAACCTAGATAAATGTTAGACGAAAAGCTCTGTATACGTAGGCGTTTGTTAATGGACTATGAGTAGCCATTTTGACGACCTTACCCCCTGACCTATGAGTCATACACAAGTTTTATAAATATGCATACTATATACGCCCGTATCAACGGCGAGCTTTATCTGTGTGTTTACAAACACATCGTTAATTTAATTTTCAACGAATTTATTTACACATTCTTTTATATATTTTTGTCATGTTTATATATAAATGAGGGAGCGGTAAAAAAAACCACACAATGAATATACCTTTACATATACGCATATATATATATATATATATATATATATATATATATATATATAATCTTATATATATTTTGAATTGTACATAATTTTACTTACAGTAATTAAAAATTTAATTGTTATGTACACATTTAAAAATAGACAATTTGCAAAAATTGAAATTTATGAGAGTGAAAAATATTTTTCAGAATTCATAGTTACAAAAATCAATAAAGAGAGGTAAAATAATTCAATAAATTAATATTTTATAATCAATAACAATTTATATAAAAGAGAGAATTTTTAAAATTTATTAAAAATACACGAATAGAAAGTTTTGATGACATAAAGTTTGCTATAATTCAAATAAACAATTTATATATACATCATTATTATCATAAAGGATTGAACGTTTGTACATCTATTAAAAAGCCAATAATGGCTATTATGTGATCCGTATAACAATAATATTTAGTTTTAATACCATTCAAATGGATTGCGTTTAATTCATGAACATTGTATAATGAAAATGTCATGTTTTATTATTACTAAAACTGCTTATAACACACTATATCGAAGCATTTAATGACATGAAGAGATTTTTCTTTCCGACATTTTTCGGCCAACCAGGGACATTTTTTAGCAAACCAGGGATATTTTTTAGCAAACCAAGGATATTTTTCAGGCAACCGGGGATATTTTTCGGCCAACCAGGAATATTTTTTAGCAAACCAGGGATATTTTTCGGCCAACCAGGAATCTTTTTTAGCAAACCAGGGATATTTTTCGGCCAACCGAGGATATTTTTTTAGCAAACCAGGGATATTTTTTAGCAAACCGAGGATATTTTTTAGCAAACCGAGGATATTTTTCGGCCAACCGAGGATATTTTTTAGCAAACCGAGGATATTTTTCGGCCAACCGGGGATATTTTTTAGCAAACCGAGGATATTTTTCGGCCAACCGAGGATATTTTTTAGCAAACCGAGGATATTTTTCGGCCAACTGGGGATATTTTTCGGCCAATCGGGGATATTTAATGTATACTAGACAACAATAGAGTATTTAGTAGATGAGACAGGAATTTGTCTCTAGTTAAATGAATTTTGTGAAATATTTGACAGCCAGGTTTAATAAATATAATCATTTATATTAAAAAGTAATATTTTTTTTTTCAAAAAAAAAATCTGAAAATAATGAATCTATAACGATGTAATGTATAACTTAACACTATTTATCACAAAATTCATAAGTTTTTATTATTGTAATTATTTTGTAATATTTTCAGTTATTATTGTAATTGAAAGAAATAAAATATGTTTTATAGATTATTAACGTTTGTTGATTAATAAAATCAGACGATTTACAAATGAATATTTAAAAATACAATTAGGAAAATAATTAATATTTTATAAAAAATAGTTTCATGAAAAAATTAGAACATTTTAACACAAATGAATTTTTATCCGCAACATAACAATGGTGGTGTTGGGGATAATAGTTGGGAATAAAAGTTCATTTGTGTTAAAAGTGAATTCGTCATAGTTCCAAAACAAACAATTAAAGCATTATTGTTAACATCAACCTTTCTTAAAAAATTAAAAATCAAGAATATAAAATAAATAATTATATTTTTTGAAAAAAACATAATATTTAAAATTTTATTATAAATAAAATAAGATATATAGTGAGAAATTGGAATTAGATATTTCAAAATAGTTTTATGATTAATAGATGTATGTTTATGACAAGTAATTTAAGATTTAATAAGAAAATTTAAATAAACTTTATATTTCTCAAGTTTATTGTGTTATTAATTATTAGATCAGTAATTTAGAATATTATATTTGTATTTTTCAAACTAGCTATGAAGAAAATAATTATTAAACATTAAAAAATACAAAAGATCAATTTTTGTGTTATTACTATTATCAAAATTTGATTAATGACAGAGATTATAAAAAATCAAATTATGTACATGTATCAATATTAATAAAAAATATTTTAAAAAAATTAGTCATTTATTTATCGTTCAAATATTTAAAATAACCTATAGCAATATTTAAAACAATGATTTATTACAAGTAAGAATTTTTGAATAAAGTTATATTTAATGGTTTACATCAGAACATTATTTTTGTTCCGTTTTTTTTTGTACTAATACAAATTTATACCTTTAATACATAATTTATTCAACTTCCTTTTGTAATATATATATATATATATATATATATATATATATATATATATATATATATTTTTTGATGTATTTTCTAAATATACACGTGTATATTTTCTACTACCTTGGATATCGGCGATAAATTCAGTCTTTTATTATTTTTATCCGTGTTACACGCAACATTTCACGAAATTTACATTTTTCGTCAATTTAGAAACGTTACAAGAATACACTAGAAAATTTTCACCAAATATTCAAGGTTGCTCTCATAAAACATGTACATATATATATATATATATATATATATATATAACACATAGATCCGTCATTGTTCTAGCAAGTGAGTACGATATTATTACGAAAGGCGTACGGCACCCTAGCCGTTGAAGCGACGGCGCCATTGCCCCCATGGCCATGATGTATGATTGTCGCGCCAGCAGCTATTACGAACTCATGGCGGGGTTATCATCATAAGGGGGGATCGTGATGATTCTGTATGCTCCCATTCGCATATGGCGAGAGTTTCACATAGTTTTTGGTTACATTTAACATTATTTAACTTCGTGTATACTGGTTACATGCCTATGTTGAACTCATTATCATTTGTGTGTGTACGTATGGCAAATCAAAATTTAAATTATAGTACACATGTTGGCATATTTGTAATCTCGACAGTTATATATATATATATATATATATATATATATATATATATATATACACATGTGAGATGATTACACAATATAGATAGCGTGTAAAATATTTATAATTTCTGTTGAAGTATTCATGGTTGAATAAAACATTCGTTGAGTGAACTCGTTTAGAGATTAATCCGAATGTGTATATAATTAATTTTTATTATAGTTTAGTTTATGTCAAAATTAGCAATTTTCTTTTAAGTGTCTTATTATATATATTTTTAAAAATGATTTTAATAAAGAATTTAATTTTTCAAAGAAACGAATAAAATTGTTTCCAAGTATTATTAATTATAAATCATATCGAAATATGTTAAAAAATTATTAATTATATTTAAGACAACATTGTGAAATTATACAAGTTAATGTTCTTGTAATAATATAGAAATTATTGATTCACTTAATATATTGAAAAAATACTACATGCATATATATATATATATATATATATATATATATAAGTGTATGTGTGTATTTTTAATATATAATTATATATTTATCGAGGTTATATAAAAGATTTTCGAAAATATACGCTTGTATCAAATATTGTTTTACTTCCGAATATCATAAATCAAACAGTGGACATGAAACGTGTTACTGTGTGAATATATATTCAGAATAAATTTTCTATTATTAAATGAAAATTCACTCAAGGTTGATAAAAAGCTTCGATTCAAAGTTGTAATCAAGTTTGAATTATATTTTATCAGATAAATGGAATGAACAAAAAAATATTGTTTGCATTATCATAAATATTTATTTTTCTACTATCTTATAAAAATGAATAATCTGTTTAATAAATATTTTAACAAACAAATATTTTGTGTGAATTTCGTGATTTTTTTGAAAAAATTGATTAATTATATAATAATTTTATACTTGATTTACTGAATAGTATTCACTAATTAAATTTTAAATTCAGTAAACGTAACATCTATTATTTATATATGTTAGTTTTATGTTAGATTATTTTAATATGAACTTAAAAAAAATCTCTTAAAACGCAATTTCTTTTAACGTTTTTCCTAAAAATATATAATTATTCAGTAGTTTTTATCATCTAAATACAATTATACAATTTGATTTAATCTAAATATAATTTTATAAAAAGAAATTCGTTTCATAACTATTTGCGGAAATAATAAAAAAAACATTTTATTAAAAACACTTTTATTCTTATTTAAAATGGTTGCGTGTAGAGACTGATTTAAATAAAATTGATATAAAAATAAATATATTATTTGTAAATAAGATTAAAGGTTATTTTCATTAGTTTACTAATATTTTATTTATAATTACCATTTTTAATATTATCGTATAATAAAATTATCTGATGGAAATAAATATAATTAATTTTAAGTTTTCATATTACTGGTATGAGTACAGACTAATCGATATGTTCAAACAGTAAATATAAATTTAAAAATTCAAACTGTCAATTTCAGAACCAACTACTTGTTCAATTAACGTCGAACTAAAATTTTGCGAGTTTGATGAAATTTTCAGATTACTTTAAGAAATTATTAAGCATGTATTGAGCACTTAGTAAACTAGTGTTTTTAAAGTTAACGGAAAAGCGTTTAACACGCTACAACAATAGTTGTTCAAGTGTGCATGAGTTTGTTCTTGTGGCGGTTAACGACAGGACGATGACCGTTGTTAAATTGTTTAGTTGTTATTGTACAAAATTACAAACAGTCGTATATTATGTTAAACTTTAAAGATTTAAATTAATTAAAGTTCTTCATTGAAATAATATATTATTTTAAAGTTAAATAATTAACTTACAATTGGTTATAAATATTTATATCTTAATTTGTTATGCGAAACAAATAATTTGAATATATATGTAATGAAAGATTTAAACGAAAAATTCAGTTTTCAAAATATTTATACTTTAAATGAATTTTAAAAAAATCTGTTTTTTTTTATATAGCAGTTCTAAGTACGAAATTATGCACACAATTTCTCTACCTACTCTAAAATCGCAACTATCAATTCACGAATGAACTTTATTTAAATTTTTCATAAATTTATAACGTCGAGTATATGGATTAAGCATCGACGATGTTTTTACTCGGGAAACTTGAGACATTTATCATGTGGTGGCGGCTGAGGCATTATGCAAATTGCTGTAATTTAAGTGGGAAATAGCGGCGAACATGAATTGTTTTAGTAGCGTTACGCTATGCAGACGAATTGAAAAATTATGGTATAGTAATGAAGTTAATGAAATACAAGATAAATTATTACTTACATAGTCATGTATTTAAATGTAGACTAAATAGTAATCTGATATGTACCTGTAACAAACAATATCATATATTGGTGTTGAAAATAATTTCATTTAGAATAGTTTCACTTATGTGATATAAGTAAATCTACAATGATAATTTAGTCAGACATATAAAAAGAAATACAATACTGTGAAATATTTGTGAAACGTATATTAAAATCATATTGAGAACTAAATGGTAAAGGAATTAGCAACGAAGAAATGTTATATACATATATAAACATATATACATACATAAACACACACACACACACATATATATATATATAAATTAATATATATTTGAATTATAAGTTTCATATACATTTTTTTTATATTATTAGAAGTTAGTAAAAATAGTTATTGTTTTTTTATAAAATATAATATAATATAAAACATTAAGAGAAGACCAATATGAATTTAAATTAATATAGACAATATAAAAGCAATAGATATAATAAATAAATTTTTCATTTGTAGATATTTCTATGTTTAATTTCTGTTTAAAGTTTTTATTGAAGAACGGCTTTAATATGAAGAATAGAGATCATTTTAGACAAGATCGTTTCTAAACCTTTAAGTCTTATTACACAAACTAAAACGTTTTGAAAAAATCATGAATAATATATACTATGTAATAATAAATTCAAATAATTAAAAAAATAATTACTTTAACAAAATGCATTGTTTGAAATAATAACTATGTTTCTATAACGTTTTTAAATAAAATAAATTAATATATTTTATCAATGACTGAAATGGAAACAAAATGTCATTTTTATTATGTGTATGATTCACAATTTTTTCCAATTAAATCAAACAAAAAAAATAATTAAAAAAAACGATATAGTCTGCGGTTTCTACAATATTTATTTGTAGGAGTACTAATTCAATTTGGATCAATAAAACTGTAGCTATGCATATATATATATATATATATATATATATATATATATATATATATATATATATATATAATATATGAATTAGAATGTACGTTTGTTTGAATGTATAAATATCATTTATTTTTTAAAAAATATATTTTTTATGGAAATTCATACATTTACGTCATATATAGTCACGGTTTTCATATTGTATATTCACATGTTCATAGTACTTTTCATTTATATGATAAGAGTAAAAAAATGTAATAATTAATTATTTATCTACTGTAAGGAATTCTCTACCATGAGTATATAAATGTAATCTAATTTTTTTATGTATTATTAGAACTACTTATTACCAAAATTAAATTATTTCATATTTACTACCCAGAGCTTCCACCATAAAAATATTGTGTGTAGCATATTATATATATATATATATATTTAAATAATATATATAACACTTCCTTTTAAAAAAATTCACAATTTCTTATTTTTTAAAAGAATTCTATTTGTTTAATATAAATTATATACTAGTAAAATCAATATGTATAAAAAATAATCTCTATCTATAAAAAATACAATAATTAATTGTTTGCTTTTTTAAAAAAAAAATTTTCTAATACACATTTGTAAACATAATTTGATTTATACATGAACTATTAAAATTGTATAGTACGGAGAATTTCACAATTTCATATTTATTACCCAGCTCCTCCACCACGAAGAAATTCTTAATGTTGTTGAATTTATATGTATACATACATACAGACATACATACATATATATATATATATATATATATATTTGTAAAATGTTTTCTTTTTTTATAAACACAAATGTTTAACTCCATAAATAAATTAATAATTCATTTAGTTTATACGTAAAAATTTCAATTTGCATGATCGAAGTGTAGAGAATTTAATAATAATTTATTTGTTTTGTTAACTATAATACATAAAGGTAATGAAACATATAAATATGATACTATATTTATGTTATTAGCATTATAACAATTTTATATTTATTACTCAACGCTTCCACCATGATGACATTTTGGAATAATTTTTTGAATTAATATATATTTAGTAAACATACGTATACATGTATACAAACATACACACACACACACACACACACACATATATATATATATATATATATATATATATATATATATGTATGTATGTATAAAGAGAAATAGGTAAAATGACATACACACAAACGTTGTAAATGATTATTTTAAATAATAAATAGATATTTCTAAAATGTAGTTATGTATTCAATGCACACATATATTGTGTATGAATATGAATATATATATATATATATATATATATATATATATATATAACGAACATTAAAAATTTCATTTGCTCACTTATTAAAGCTTGTGTTAAATTATTATTGATTTTTGAAATGTTATAACGGTTAGGGTAAAAAATATGATTTGATAATTTACAAAAGTATAATTCGATATAAAGAGCTTTATTTAAAATTTATTTAGTTAGGTAAAGTATTTTTTAAAAAAAAATTTTGTCACTTAATAATATTGTTTTATAAAAACAGTTTTTTTTATTTTTTGACAATATTTTGCTTTAATCTATGATTAACAGTTTTATTGCAAATGGAATTATTTCGTACGAATGTAATTTATGTCACATTTAGATAATTATTTAACATGAATAATATTTATTTACTTATTTATTATTTCTTTTGTATAATTTATTACATAAGTTATTGGTAATTTTTTTATGTACATAAATTCAAGTGTGGAATTTATATATATATATATATATATATATATATATATATATATATATATGCATATAAAATATGCATGTTAGTATATGTATTTAAATATAGCTATATATTAAAGTGGTTTAATATATGTTTTGACCTAATTTCATTATTGAGTAATAAAATTCCAAACATAATTTATTATGCGATACAAACATATATTTAAAAGATAATCAATCTAGCGTCGTTTATTTTTACCCAGTAAGATACAACTTCACCTGCAGTCTTTACACGCATATGTCTAGAGACACAGACACAACCCCATTCAGCGTCATCAGCACAAGGTCGATACAGAACCATCGTTACTAAAGTGCTGAACTTTGATTAATCCATTAGTTGGCTTTGTTGTGTTAACAATATTGGTTCGTGTTTTCGACGCATAATTTAACGGACACATCAACGTTCCAAATGAAAGACGCCTACGACTACGAACTGAACATTATCGAACCAATACAGTGATGTCTTGCGACTCGGATACAAAATGATCTTATCTGGTGGGATGAATTGACACATGCTAAATTGTATAGAGGTTTAATAAGTGACTCGATTATTTTACAAGTTAATTTAAATTGTTCATTAAAACTTTCTGTGAGCAAATATTAAAATTTCGTTGGTAATAAGAAAACGATTTAACTAATTATTATTTTATGTACATATAAGTACATATATAATTGATAGAAATGCAAATATTAATAAATAAAATGGTAATGACAATTCTTGTTGCTACTTAATTTATTTGTTAATAAGATTACACTTGCTAATCGTATTTATTTACATAGATATTCTATTATTTTTTGTTATTATCATTTTATTAGTTTTTTTATTTATACACACACACACATACATATATATATAAATATATATACAAGTTTTTGCTGCTGGGTAAAGATCTCTTCCAAAACTTTCCAATTAGAGTGATTTAATACTTTTTCTTCCATTTCATTCAGATAAATTTTCTATTTTTATTCTATCGATGGATTTCTTCTTGGATCTTTTTATAGCTCTAGATTCTCAATCAATAATTTCTTCTGTTCATCGGTGTCTTCTATTTTTATTTCCTTTCTGTTTCTCTCTCTCTATACATATATCAATATCTAACTTGAATATAAGTTATTATTTAATCAATGTTTTTTTTTCTGACAAACTTCTCGCCAACAGAACAGAATGATTGAATGAAAACGAAACTTTCGATATAACCATAAAATACGATTTTCTACCCCACACACAACGTGTAAGAAAAAAAGTTGACGTGACAAACAAATCAACAAATCACATCACGGAAAATATTACAGATAGACGACTTTTGGAAAAATCTATTTTGGAACAATAATTCTTGCGGCATATCCCTCAACGACTTCGCGGCATGTTTACAGGGGAAGCGAATTTTCTATTCGCCCATGAGGCGGTCCTTGTTATCTCGACGTTAAAGCTGCAGCTGTCTACACTGTCTCAAATCGACACATCATCCTTAAATCCATCATATAATGCTATTCATAACTTGATCAGAACGGATCATCCTGTCATACAAATATAAAACACGATACACACAACTACGCGTGCATCGAACATAGCAGCTAAATCAATCCCCTCGTAATGTTCAAGTGTGTTTAGTTTTAAAAATATTTTCGACAAGATTTCAGTTTATTTTTATATTCCGTTTACTTCCTGATTTTAAATTATGTTATGTTTTTATACGTTGCATTACACATGAATGTTTTACTATAGTCTAATTCTTTTTATTCAAAGGGGATATTTATTCATGTTTCTATTAATTTGATAAAAAAATAATTTCACTTAAAGTTATATATATATATATATACATTTTAAAAAATAAATTAAGAACTACATAGTATAGAAAGAAAAAATCTATAAAAATACTTTGATAAATGTATAAAATTGTAGATACATAAAATAAAATGCATTAAAAATACCCATGCATTTTTACTAGAAATTTTAAATAAAAAAACAGTATTAGATAGTAAAACTTACTTTTAATAAATAATATTTTTTGTACTTCAATTTAATGCTCTATTTAATTTTTTATTTCCAATCAATAAAATTGAATGAATTGGCGAGATTTAAAATTTAGACTATTTGATATGCTGCAACATTTAAGAAACTACTGATATTATTTATTTATTAAATTGAAGTTTTTGCAGAGAAGATTATATATATGTATACGTATGTACGTATATAAATGCGTGTTCTTCTTATTTTTATTTAATGAATATAAAAAAAGAGATGCTCGTAAAATGGTTATAAGAACATATTAAATGTTCGGCAAGGTAGCAAATATCGTTTGGCAAATACGTAATTGCTCAGATACGGTCGATTTGTAATCCAATACTGTTCAGAAAACACCTTCAATTAGATCGAAGTTGCAAAAAGCAGTTCGGACAATTTATATATATATATATGTGCTTTCTAAGCAAAAGACATACGTGTCCTTAATTTCATCTAACATGAAACGAGGTAATAAAATGTAATTTAATGATTGAAACATATTTTCTTAATGTAACAAATTAAAAACATTTTTTATCGATTTAACTATGTCTCCTATAATAATTTTTAGTGAAACTTAATTGATTTATTTATATTATTTTATTTGTAATCAAAAGATTTAAACAAAATATTATATTAGTAACTGAAAAAATTCAAACTTTCAATCCATATAACAAAATTATGTGTATATATATACACAGTAAGAGATGGAAGGAGAGAGATGTAAAATAAACGAAAATAGTTATTCTATTTTGTATTTAGTTATCAAAGTATTTATAATAACATAATTGACTGCATCGAAACATGTGTAAAATAAATATCTTTTGAAAGCAGCTTTCTGCTTTTAAGCAATCACCAGTGCATGCCACATAAATTGGTAACTAATTAAACAACATTACTCTATCGAGCAGAATCTTTCAATACCTGCGGAAAATCTACGACAGCAATCTGCTGTAAATTCATCGAATTTCATCTTTCTCGTACCCAAACACACACAGGTGATATTCAAACAGAGAGAAACATTGTTGCAAGTTTATTGAGATGTCAATTTCATGTGGTATTGGGTGAACTGTGAACATTACAAAGACCAATCTAGCGTGACGTCATTGAATCGCCTCCAATCGTGATTCTGGAGGTGTGTTATGGAATAGATGAGACGTGTGTTGTAAGATTAATTATTTGTAGACGGGATACGTATATGACGTTCAACGTAGTATTCGTATCAACGGATGCTTTTCTTGTAGGTGTAATGAAAGGGTAGTTAATGGTACCGCCTATTCGATGTTGGAGCAATACACCCGTTTCGATATTATGTTCAGATGAAAATTAATTATGTTTTAAACTATTGAACGGATATGTTTCATCATTAATTGAATCTGAACTTAATAATCATTGTTGAAAAGATACATTCAAGATACGTTCTTGCAGATAATTATAAGATAAATATATCACATTATACACACTAAAAATATAGTGCACATAATATTATTGTATTCTATAAAAGTGATAGAAGAATATTTATCAACTTATATTAAATCAAAGAAAAAAATCATCAAAAGAGTTGATTAATATTTATAAATATATTAATATACACAAGTCGATAATATCAGTCGAAGAACTTTTCATAAAAGATTAATTTTAGAATCGTTAAAAACGAGAAAACATTGTAAAACCGTAATCGTGAATTTCATTTAACTATTCATAAAATAACAATAGATATTAATTATTCAACGTAATGCATTTTAGCCAGTTAAAAATGTTCAGTGTAAAAAAAGGCGAAATCACCTCTAAAGTGCATAAACCTCATCATTACGCTATTCTTTTTTCACTTAGGTGATGAAGCTACTTCACTTCAATTAACCAAAAAGCTTTGCTGCATTAAAGCCATCACCAAAACAGTGACAGCAGATGCTACAGCAGAATCAGCATTTGTCCTTAGTCTCTCCTGGGTCTCGTACCTTTGTTCACACAGAGCAACATGGATCGTGAATATTTTTTGTGCACGTAGCAGCTTTGATAATTTAATTTGCGGACGTTTTAAATAAATTATTGATTTTGCTTTTGCCAACATTTTTGTACGTTAATATTCTTGACTATATGTAAAAGTCTACGTGTAAATAATATATAAAAACTTATATATATATATTTCTTAAATATATATATATATATATATATATATATATATATATATATATAAAATACACAAACATAAAATTTGAGTATTATATATTTGAAAATATATGGAAATTAAAAATTTTCTACTTTACAAGAAATTGTGGAATAATTTATAAAAGCGTATATAAATTGAGAGGAAGAATATACATATATGTAAATAAAGATGTTTGATTTAATAAATAAATAATTTATTTAAATACAATAGTTCCTTAAAAGAGAATAATTTACGATAATATTTGTGTATTATATATAATATATATATATTCAAGTATTTGAATATAGATAATAAATTTCCAAATGAATATTTTATGTAATTTGTTGGAACTTGGCCAATAAAGTAATTTATAAACATCACAGTATTATTTCAAAATAATTGGTTTTGTGATATATTTGCATATATTTTTACTCAATTGTCAGTAATAAAATAATTTATATATCTCTTTACTTGTTCATTTCTTTGATTTTATATCTATAAACACACACACAAAACATATATATATATATATATATATATATATATATATATATATATATATATATCTATATATATATAAATATATACAGTTTGTATATTGAGGTAATGGCTAATATATTTTAATTTGAAATGAATATTCAAATATTTTCAACCATGAAATTGATTTCATTAAACTTTAAATTGATTTTGATCTTAACAATGCTCAAAAATAAATAAAAAGTACACATTTCTTTCCATATAAATGTACGTGGATATTAAAAAAGTATAGTTAACATAATTTAGAAAACGTAACTAAAATAGAGTCGACAAAAATAATCCACACTCCACAATCTTGTCGTACGACCTATTGCCATCATTGCGTATCAAACCATATCTTCCCTCCACACGTACGTAAATCGCTCTTCACTTTTCTTTATTTTCCATTAACTGGCTTCCTCACCTCCTACAAGCCTCATGCGATGTCATTTATAACGTGTACGACCACCTTCGTCTCAGCCCAATGCAAGGACGTGTGGTCGATGTATGCTACTCCTTATAAACGCCCGTCTTCAACCCTCCGATCGCAATCATCCCTAGTCTCTTCACGAACACGTGGTTGCATTACGTACTTGCATTATTCTAAACGTTATTCCTAAGATTGCGTTTGTACTTCAAGTATACATACATACATACATATATATATATATATATATATATATATATATATATATATATATATACTAAAATAAATATACTGAGATTTCCATTTTCAACATTGAAAAAATGATACATTTTAATGATTGATGAACGACTTCTGTATTTTTCACTTTTCTTTTCTTTCTTTATATATAAACTTACTTGTATACATATATATATATATATATATATATATATATATATATATATATATATATATATATATATAATAAATATAAGTTGTACATTTTTTAAAAAATGAATGAGTATTTATTATTATTCGTTATTTTCTCTTATTTTATTAGTATTCAGTTTTAAAAATGTAAAGTAAAACGAATAAAGATATTTGATTATAGTCGATAAAAATGAAAACTGTTTAATACTTACATATAATCATATTGTTTAATAAATTTAATCAAACGAGAAACCTTATAAGAATCAACCACTGTAGTATAGTAAAGTACTCAGTGAAATGAAAACACAATTTAATAACAATCGTAAAGAGTAAAAAGGCCTGAAACTTTCATAAATTCCACGTAAAACAACACCCCACATATATAAACAATACCCTTTTGTTTTCCACATTGCTTTTAATCCATTTACTAAAGCAACCGGACTCCGTGCTTCCATTATTTTTTGTTCTAACGGAAAAAATTCATTCCGCTCGCACAAAACGTACAGTGTCCGTAGAAAAATGAGCAAAGTAATGCACTGAAGACGATATACCTAAACGTAGTCATAATAGACGCTACTTTAATGTTAAGATAAAAGATTCAAAGCTCCAGATAGTTGCAGACAATGATAAAGCATGTCGAAACAGTAGACTGGAGCTAATAAATAACCACTAATACATGTGCTCAATGATTCTGCAGGAATGAGTTAGGTAGAGGGATGGAATGTATGGATCAGATAAAGGTTTCCTTGTTATGGTACACTACTACTGATGGAATTGTTGATAGCTGACTAGAATACGAATCACTATTGAGAGTGAGAGAGTGACTATTTTATATATTTGTTGGTATGTGTTTGTTCTCCTTCGACTAGTTTCGTCTATAATTTATCTAAACATATCGAATCAGTAGGAATTACATGGTTGCATTCTTTCATACAACACAACGCCTCCAAAGCGTACAATTGCATCGGGGGGTTTGTTACAGAAGCTCGTAGGGTGTTATGTTATGGTATTTATTGTCGTATGAGTCACTCTCCGTAGATTCCGGTACAGTCGTGCGTTAACTGTACATTTTTTGGCTTCGTTTAATTAAATATGTAATTATACACGTATCTAAATTCTTTCACACCCTTTGCTAAACTAAAACATAAGGGGATCGAGGTATACGTACTATAATACGCCGAGAGAAAATTTGTTAAAAATGAAATGACGACACTTATAAGAGTTGGAATCGTAAAATATTCTGAATAGTTTTTGAAGAATTTATTTTAAAATTTATATATATATATATATATATATATATATATGTATATATACAAAATATTTAATTATGAGGTTACAGAATGAAAAATAATAAAATAGTGATCGTTATAATGTAAGTAATAAATTAATAACAATTTTTTAATTGTATAATTAATTAAGTTTTTAAGATGTTTAAAAAAATAGTTATAAAAAATATGTATTATCCCTATATTCACTGTTGAATGAAGGTCTCTCCTAAAATTTTCCACTTTGACTGATTAATTGGATTTCTCTTCCATTCCATCCATTTATTTTAACTAAAAATAGTTTTACGAAGCTATTTAATAATATAAATCGAAGGATTAGTATGTATATGTATACATCAATGAATATTTGTATTAGTATATATCAGTGACTAAAGGAGAAAAATGAAAAAAGAACTGATATATCTTAGTTACCAAAATGTTTAGCTATAATTAAAATATAAAATTTAAACTTTAACAAGAAATGATTTAAAATTTATTTTGTAAGACTTTTCTGAAAGAGTTTAATATTGTTATTTTTTGTAAACTTTTATATTTGTAGATAAATTTTATTACCAACTATATTCGTTCATGCGTACCCGTTTACGATAAGAAGTGAAGCTCATAAAATGATTGAAGATTACGTCGAAAGTGATTGCGTATGTGTCAAAGGCCTTGAGCTATATTTTTTTCATTTTTAAAGGTTAAAAGCATGAACAAGTTTGAAAACGTTTTATACTCATGTAATAAAAATGATTTAAAACAGTTCTATTACAACTATGTCATTTTATTTTTATATTTAGTAAAACGTGTATTTTTTTAATTATTGTAATATTATTTATATTCCTAATAAAAATATTTTTAAGAAATTTGATAAATTTAGTAACATACAATACAATTTAACAGAAAAACTTGTCCATCCCTTTTTTCAAAAACAAGGCATCATAAATTTTAACATTCACCAGCAATCGTACCTCCTCCCCCCATGTAAATTATTTCGTCTTGATCTGAAGCAATTCTCGCTTGGCATTTCTTCAATCCTGCACCCTCTTCCTGAATACAATCAGTCGTATAAAAATACGAAACTTGAGACAACGATGTTTGTTAAGAACCCTTTTGGACGATTGTAACACAAGTTCTGTTAGTGTAATACAAGTAATGCAATGTAAAATTGTTTGTATTTATCATAAATTGTAGATTTTTTTCCTCGAAGACATAAAAATATGACGGGATACTGTGGTGATTTTCATATTTAGTTTAGTTATTTGTCAAATACAGTTCAAAATAAATATTGAGGGGTATGATATGTACGTAAAAATGTTCGAAAAGGAGCTATGGTTAAAGATATAGGAATAAAATGCAATGAAAAATTGGAGTATATATTTGTTATATAAATAAAACTTATCTTCTAATTATATTATTTATAATAAATAAAAAATGGTTAGACTTGTATATATATATATATATATATATATGGACAGTTTAAAAAAATAATAAAATTTTTAACTACATAATTTACAACTTTTTAAGAAAAATCAAAGTCTGGTATTTGTATTTACATCAATTTTCTAAAATTTTTTTTAAAAATATTTAAACATATCTATACATCAAATGTGTGTTTATATTTTGAAAGAGACTTTAAAAATAGTCTTTATAAATTTGATTAAATACTTACAAATATATTTGATTAAATATTTTTTTAATTCTTTCTGAAATTCTAAAATTATTCTTTTAAGGAAAGTATTATTAATTTTAAAAAACTAAGAGTTACTATTTTGACTTTTAATTTATTTATTATTTTAAAATCTTTTGTAAAATTGAAACAGTTTAGTACGAATAAAATTGATTTTCTTTGAATTGATTTCTAAAAATTATTCAAAATATTTATTTGTAAAAGTGTTTAATATAATTTAAGAACATTAAAGTAATTTAAATTACATTTTAAATCTATATTTTGAATAAAATGTTGACAATTAAAATTCGAGATTTTTTATATTTGTTTTAATATTTACAAGAGTAATATTTTTATGATACTCAATACTTAAGTTATGAAATATAATCAATGCATATATATATATATATATATATATATATATATATATATAATTTTGAAACCCATGTAATCCATGATGATATATATTCACATTTAACACCTAGTGGCGATGATACAATATTGTGCAGTTCAATTTGCCTTCGTAGATTGAGTTTTACAGATATTGTTGAACGAGAATGTTTCGGATTATAAGTTTACATTTTATAATCGTACTTTGGATTAAGGATTCATGTTCATGGCTTAAAAGTACACCTGAGCATCCGAATAATTCGAGTGTTTGTGCAGCATTGAAACAGATCTGAGTTATGCGTTTGGGGTGCATAAGAAATTGTCTAATACAATACCTTATGATTTATTTATAGTAATTTTTTTGTTGTGATGTGTCATATTGGATGTATGCATAATACTACTGAATAAAATTTCATGGTTTTTTTTCGTAGGCGTTGAAAATAAATGTAAATTGAAATTATATGACACGATGTGAATGTTAAGAATTGCACGTTATTTATAAATTATATATATATATATATATATATATATATAATATATTTTTATTATATGGCATACCAGGATCAAATTAAATGTACTTAATTGCATTTAACTATAATTTTTTTTTCTAGAATGTTACATATTGTTAAAATCTAAAAAATAAAAATTAAATATATTTAGTGATTTAAAATCTTTATTATTTACATAAACTAAAATAAATAACTATTAAAATAATGTCAATAAAAAGTTATTAAAATATATTTATTGAATTTTTTGAATGCTATTTCATAGAACAAATTTTGGATTTTAAATCAAATGTGCAATTTTATTTTTGATTTTAAATAAGATTAAAATATATTTTTTTCAAAATTTGAATAAACAATAAATATTTTTGATGTTTTATCTTAAAAATGTTTCGAAAGTATTTTTTTATATAATTTCTTTTACTACTTTTCAAAAATATCTCTTATTTTATTTTAATCAACAAAAAAATACGACAAAAATCAATTTATATATTCTTGTAGATGAAAAATGCTTAGGTACTTAAAAACATCGTAGTTTATAATCAAACTAAAAAATATTTAAATTGAAAGATTTTAAAACATTTATACTCAGATTTCAAGTGAATGAAATTTTGTTAATTATTTTTAAAAATCCAATTAAGGTAATACAACAATTAATTTTCTTGTAAATAAATTTAAAAACAGATAAATTTTCTCAATAAACTCATTTATTTTCCAAATACAAATAAGAAGATATCGTAAAAAAACTTTGACAATTTATATTTTAAAACGACAGTGTTAAAACACCCCAGTAACCAAATTCGATATAAATAATGGGACTTGTCTAAAAATAAGACTTCTCCTACTGTTGCCCCCACAATGGCATTCCTCCTACCGCCATTCACAAAGTCCTATGAAGCTTCACGCTGCAATGCATGGTACACTACAACGAAACAACTTTGTAGTTAAGCAACAAAGGAACGATTTATGGCCTGGCTATGAACACGTTGCAAAACGGTACGGGGGCTGTTATGACGTCTTAAGATGCAGATAATCTGTCATGACGTTAGGGTTGTACTGTTGTACGATAAAGAATATTCAGTACGAAACTGAGAAATTAAATGGTGTTAAAGTTTACCATTACCTAAGATTAGAATATTCGTATGTATTTTTTTCTTTTACTTTAAAAGGGCGCGAATTGCGTGGAACTAATGAGAGTTAATTCTTTTTAGAGCAATTACGAGTTTGTGTTTTGAGTCGACGAGATACGAAGTTTAGAATTTTACGAAAATGAATTCGTTTCGTTGTTTAATTGTTCTTATTGTTTGAATTCAAGTGCATGTAACAGAATAACAAATAACTTTATCTTAATTTAATTAAAATCTTGTTTCTCAATCTATATAATTATAATTATTTAATGTTAATTTAATTGTTTACTACAATGTATAAAGAACAACTGATTTATAATTTATACTAAATTCATAAATATATATATATATATATATATATATAAATTTGTATACGTAGTTATTATTTGTTATAAATTATATTTATACTTTTTCGCATTTTTATAAATGTACATTCATTAATTTTCGATCAAATTGTATTCTGTTATATTCAAATTATATTCTGTAATAATTTTATGTAAAATTTTCTTTTATTGTACTGTCATTATTTTTTTGCCTCGTGTTTCAATTTGATATACGATATTTTCTTTAAAAAACATTACAATACAAGACGTTTTTAATTTATTGAAGTATTGAGAATATTTTTTTCTTTTAAAAATATAACTTTGTACCTTTATTCATATATATATATATATATATATATATATATGTGTGTGTGTGTGTATGTATGTATGTATGTATGTATGTGTGTGTATGTATGTATGTGTGTGTGTGAAACGAGAAAGTGAAATTTAAATTAATTACTACAGAATTAAGGTACAGAACTGTTTCTATCGTGAAAATTTCGCAACGAACAATATATAAAATCTATAGAAACTGTTTTAATACAGTATACGATAATTTATTTGAGTTAAAAACGTTCCATTTAATGAAAAATGTAACAAAAACAGTAACAGTTTCAATAATTAAATTTAATTTGAAATAATCATAACAGTTATTAAATTTGAACAGCACAAAGGTTTCGAATAATTCATACAGAATTTGTATGCCTGTTACATTTTGCACGCAAATTAATATTCCGTATTTCGCTACCCTTAATATCGTTATTAGTGAGTAACATAACGCTAATAGCCTGAAGGTTGCACTTTCGTACCCTAACATATAGACTATACATTGAATATTCGTACAATAACAATATTATTCAACGTATACCTTCATTTCCATCTATCTGGTTAACGTTCAAAAGCTAATACGTTGAAGATTTTCTTTATAGGATCAGAGGCTGTATTTCAATTCAGAATGAAAGTCATACATATTTCATATAGAAAAATGTATTTTTTACATTTTTTTTGGATCGATAGCAACGTTAGAATAAACATTTTAATATTAAAAATTTATAAAAATAACTTATTAAAATTCAAATATTTTATAATGCAGAAAAATAAAAATATAGTAAAAAAATGAAATTTGCAATGAATATTTTGAACATAAATTATCAATAAATAAAATGTAACTTTAAGGAAAAAATCGAATTTATCAATTAATAGATTAGGATATTATTTTTCATAATACAGGAATAAAGTGACTATTGTAATATTGGAGTGAGGGTAGTGAATTGAAGATATTATTTAAAAAAAATAAACAAAGGGCAATTATATAAATTTTAATCAAATTAATAAAATCATAAATGCCTTTTTTGTTTTTAAAAAATTAAACTTTAATTTTAAAATTTTATTATATGTTTACATATTTAATAAAATATTATTTATTAAATAATAACACTACAAGAGTATTAGGATAAACACAAAAAGTTTAATTTCTTAAAGAAACGATATATATATATATATATATATATATATATATATATATATATATATAATATATATATATATAATTGAACTTCGATAACAAGTTTGAAACTGATGTATTTTCACAACTTTAAAATGTAGGTAAAATTCCCAAGAAATGTCGTCGAATCTCATGTGTATGTTGTTTTTGAGACAACGTATTTCAAACTTTAAAAAGTATAACTATTTCAAATTTACATTTACGTAATGGGTTTTTATCTAGCTGTCAAAAATGTTCAAAACTAGAACTTGAAACAATTTCAACTTGTAAATATTAAAAACATTAACTGAACAAGGATATCATAAATTAATTATAAAATAATAAAATATGATAATACAGAAATTAGCCTTCTTAGAAGTACAAGTCTCGTGGGTTATGAATTTTTGAACGATTTTAATTTTATTAAAATCAATTACAAATTTATAATTTGATTTTATAAGGATAGTAATTTAAAAATATTGAAATTATCATTTTAAAATTTTATTTCTGGCGTAGAAATAATTTTTATGTAAACAAAATATTTCATTCTTTCATTTAATTTTGATTACAACTTATAAAAAAATCAATTGGTGAATATTTTCAAGTAATTATCAAATGTTTGTTCACCTTTTAAAATAATTTTCTGCACAAATTTCTTTTTCTAATGAGTAATTAAATAAAATATTAAAGAATTAATTTAAGGCGTAGATAATAATTATAAAGTTCTTATAATTGAATAATTTTAATTTTTTTTAAATGTTTTCAGCCCTATAAAAAATAATTAATACGAAATGAAATCAAATGCAAGATAAAAACAGCTAATTGCTATTCGGTATATTTTGAACTTTATATATATATATATATATATATATATATAAGTTGATGGTTATATATCTTTCTAGACGGTATGATTTATATATTTCATTGCTGTTCTCACATCTAATATTTTATTCTTGGACAATCACCATAGTCACCGAAAGTACATTTTCTCTTTTTTATTTATTGCCTATGTATGAAAGTAAATACGTAGCAGACAGCGATGACAGAAAGTCTAGTAAACTACATTATAGCATGCACTTTAACATGTTATTTTTTCAGTGAAACATGGAAATTCGAGAAATAAATAAATTATTTTTTTACGTGATACATTTTTCTTGTTAACAAGAATAGTAAATATATATACATATTCACAGATATGTATATATATATATATATACATATATATATATATGTATATAATAATATATGTATAATAAAAAAATAATTGATTTTATATATTTTTCAAAACTAATATTGTTTCCAGCTGAAATACGTTCATATTTAATAAAACATTTTTCTATAACTTTTATTAACAAATAAATTTTGAGAGATTGACGATTGAAAAATACCAAATTTTAATTTTAAATTGTCAATTTTCACTACATATGTTTTATTCGAAAATAATTTTTCGTAAGCTTTCAACTTGTCGAACAAAATATATGTGAAGTATCTTGGCAGCAGAACTGAATACGAATTTTATTGTCGGTTCAATCTTGATATTTTTCAGTTTTAACTTCAGTGCTCGTTAGCATTTTTACTTCAATGTCAGGATTTGTGTGGTAGCAGAGACGTGATATTTGTTTAGGACGATGCGCGATTTCAATTCAGAGTTTAGTTTTTTATTTTTCAAACATTGTCGAGATATAAAAAAGAGGACTATTTTGGCCAATGATGGTATTTCAAATTGGATGTATGTATTTTTAAAATAAAAGGGTTAGAAATGTTTAAATATTTGGTATGATTTCAGTTAGATTTATATAAATAATTGCAGTTAAAGAGAAGTTCTGAAACTGTTTTAAAATTACCATGACATGACATGAAATAAGAACAAGATATTCACTTGAATGTTCTATCCAGAACTTAGTTACAGAACAATAAAAGAAATTATACTATTTTATTTACTGTAACAGACTTGAATATAACTTTGTTCTGGTCGTGTTTTCCATTCCTTTTGTTTTTGTGCAACGTAGTTTACAGTAAATATTTGTCTAACTTTACTGAGTTTTGCTATATATTAGAATTAACTTGTTTTACTTGAACACTAAGAAAGTCAACATAACAAACAACTATTGTTTAGTTCAGTTGATAAATTGTATAAAGAATGATACGATTGTATCAAAATATTATTTTATTTAAAATATGCCAATAACAATTTATTACCAGAATAACTTTTAAAGGTGAAAATATTTTATAATGATGTATTTTAAAAATATAATGAATTTATTGCCATTTTAAAGTATTATTAATGTTTATTTGTTGAACAAATAATAATTATTTTAAAAAGGTAACTTATACTAAGACAATATTGTGAAAATATATTTCTGAGAAAAATATTTATTAGGAAATCATGAACCTCTTATTAAATTATTCTACAATAATAGAAAAAAATATAATAATGAATCAAAGTTATTTAATTAAAAAGGTAAATTAATTAATAACCACATAGTTATATAGACAATCATAAATATTAAATTTAATAAATATACAATAACAAGTTGAAAAGCATTAATTATTTTTTTTAATTTTTAAAACTTGTCATTTTTTCAAATTTGAATTTTTTGTTTTATATTTATTTTAATTTTAATTCATTATAAAAATTTAATATCAATCACAAAGATGTTTATGTTAATTTAAAAAAATCACATTATAAAGATGATTTTATGAATAAGAGAAATCCAATTATAATGAAAATATAAAACAAGCGTACAGTGATGAGAATAAATAATTATTGTAGTAACTAGAAAATTTAAAAAATATGAAAATCTAATGCAAATACGAGAATTTACATAGAATATATACATATGTATTATGTATATTATATATATTCATAAATATGCATTTAAATAAATTTTCTCTGTTAATCACTAAAGTACTTATTTAAAATTGATTTAAAATTCAATGTTAGTACTACGATAAAATTAGTAATAAGAATATTTCTTCGAATAAATATGCAGATCAGCATTTTCATTCCGAATTGCACATACAAGAAGCGAAAAAACTAGTTTCATTTTCGAATGGAAATTCAAGCAGCGTAAAAAATAAACACGTGTTTATATTTCAACATCATTCGTACAAATCTCGAAGGTATAGTATAGGCGCGGCAATAATTTAAGAAAATTCGTGAAAACTTATTTCGCACCGAACAGACGCTATCTGGCGCCTGAAAACTTTCGACCGTTCATGTTTTTACCTTCTGCGTTCCTGTTACCCGGAAAGCTCCGGGCAACGTGCCACGTCATCAGTAAGAAGAAATTCCGCATGAGAATTTTTTCAACCGTGCATCCTTTTTCATGCGGTCGCCTCGTTTTTAATGTGGTGTGAGTTTAACGTTTAAAGAACGAAAATCGATTTTTGGAAGTTTCCCAGATGATTTTCATTATGATGAAATTTATAGCAGTTCTGATTTTGGCAGGATTATCAGAACAGTGAAGAAAAAGTGCTTTTCTTTAGAGACACGTACGGTTTTCTTTCAATCATTATATATATATATTAACATTAAACTTTATAATTATTAAAAATTATATAATACTTTATTTATATCAAAGTATAAAAATATAACTTGAAGATAAAATATTGTTTAATAAAAGTAATTTATATTGAATACTAAATATTGAACTTTTTATAAATAAGGATATCAAATATAAAAAAATATAATTATTTAATTTTTCTTACAAAAACTTATACTTCATTTGATATTTCTTTTTTAATTACGTTCAAACGATTTATTTAAATAATACATTAAAACGAAATAATTTTATTATCAGATTAAATTTTACAAATTGTTAAAAAATTACTTATTTAGTTTTTAATATTTTCAAAAATTATTTATTACATGTATTATAATATAAATATATTCGAAAAATTAAAATAATCATAATAAATTAATCTACATGACTAGAAATTCAAATTAAAAAAATATTAATTTCTTTAAAGTCAAAATATTATCATTATTATTAATTTTCTCTTGTAAATAAATTAAATTTATATTAAGAAATAACAAGCACGTGTGTTTGTATGATATGTACAAATATACATGCATACAAACACACATAATAACTATATTTAATTTATGAGTATTCAGTCAACTGACTGTAAAGTAATAAACTAATAAAAGGATATAAACTAAACTACTATAACCTAAATTCATACTAGTTTTAGTTCCTTGTTATAATATCTATATAAACGCCATTAAACAGTACTTATTCTCATATTATGCGTAAACTTCTATATATAAGTTGTAAGTTTAATATTTGATACCCATGTCACTAATTTCAGTTACTTTGAATTACAGTTAATGATTTTAAAATTCAATAGAATAATATTATTTTACCACAAGGAATATACATATTTTTAATAAAAATAATGTATATTATTAAAATGATATTTTGGATTTTTTTGTCATTTTATTATTAATTCTAGAATTATATATATATATATATATATATATATATAAAATCGAAAAATATACAATTTTTATTCGTTTAATACTGTAAAGAAATTAATTTTTGATTTTATCTGTTTTTTTTTTAAAAAAAATATCGATTACAATTTATTTTTTAAAACAAAATTTTGCAAAATAATTCATTTTTTTAATATAATTGTTTAAGGTTGAAATAATTTTACTCGAATAAATTTTTATATCACGAATAAGTATAAATGTACTCAACGTAAATTGTAATAATTCAATAAAAGAGTAACTCTTGTAAATCTTTTATTCTTGTAAATGAAAATATACTGAATGGGGCATTGTAAAGCAGAAAATTCACGGATCAGTGCACCAATAGTTATAATAATATTCTTAAAAGCTGTGAGAAATCGTTGACACAAGATTTACCGCTGTTTATTTTGAGAAATATTGCCCCTGTTTTAAGAAACACCTCCATGCATCTTTATGTGGTTTCAACCACTAAATCTTCGCCCTTAAGAGAAGGCACGCATTCCGCGTCATTGTGGGACGAGTACGGGATGTTACGTCGTACTGTTCCCAGGGGTGGAAAAGTTTTAGAACTTTCGCTTTATCATTTTATCTAGTGAAAAAGTTTGTTTATGTTACTCTCTGTATCAAACATGTATGTGTACGTATTTCGGCTTAACTTTTATGACAGTATCGTTTTGATGTATTCGTTTGAAGAAATATGATATTGGTTTTATTACCTGTATTGATGTTACAGGGTTAAGTGAAAATACAATTTTCATGTGATTGATATTACGACGAATACGATAAAGTTTGCCGTTTGAGTTTATTTTTTTATAAAATATAGTAAAAGATATATAGAATTGATTTACAGATATGTATTTATTTTGTTTTGATAAAGTCAATAAACTACTGACTGTTCAAAAAATAAAATTTATATAACACAAAAATATTTTAATTTTAATATTATAGATATAAATTTATAGACATTTTAATAATTATCTATGGAATGAGATAATAACATAATAATGTTAGAAGTGGGATTGAAAGATATTTAAATAAAAATATATAGAAAAAACTTACTATCATTAAATATGTATTGTATATAGGGAAGAAGACAATTTCAAACGTACCTGAAAAGAAACAAATATTAGTATATTAATTTTTATATAAATTATATTCAAATCTCATTATACATACATACAACCATACAACCATACACACACACACACACACACATATATATATATATATACATATGTATATATATATATGGATAAGAAGAAAATTCTAACCAATTCAAATATTTAAATTTATTTGTATAATAAATTGTCTACAAGACTTGAAAATTTAACCAATTCAAATATTTAAATTTATTTGTATAATAAATTGTCTATATTTATATATATATATATATATATATATATATATATATGTATATATATATATATATATGTATTTGAAAATAATTGAAAAAAAATAATAACCAGAAAATTAAATATAAAAAAACTACAATGAGATAATCTTAGGTTTTTTTATACATTCAAATACAAAATTCCTTTATTATGTGCTAAAAAATGATAATTGATGTTTTAAAAAAATAATTATAAATATGTTATTAATATGTACAGCCCTTGTTAAAAAAAGGTGTTAACAGGATTGTCGATGAAAATTCACAAGAAACGCACAATGCTTTAGAATAAGAATTAACTGTGACACAAGAAGTGTACGTCGACGTTGCTCGAACAATAAAATGTATTCAGAGACAACCCCCAATTCACAGTTCACTTCTTTAAGCGTTTGAGTGTTAAAGTAGTACTGAATAATGCGTCGATAACACGTTGTTGTTTAAAAATCAATATGTACTTTACGAAAATCTTGACGACGGAACGAAATTTCAATCTGTCGATTTTTTTTAGCGTTGTCGATAATACGTTTTCAATTATGACATTGTACGAGAACGCCTCGAGAAATTTCTGATTTTCCGTACACGAATTTTCCGGTACAATAGATAAGACGCCTATGTAAATTTTATTATGCTATCTTGTGAATAATATAGAACATGTTTCATACAACGGTGATTTATAACACGTTACCAGCTATGTCATATGTATATAGATTTTAATGAATATGAAAAACTCATTTCTCAAGTATAATAAGTAAAAATGTATATATATATATATATATATATATATATATATATATATATATATATATGCCTCTCATTAGTCAAATCGATTAATTCCAAAAGACAAAAAGTAGAAAAATTGATAAAATACAATAATATATATACTTTTTAAAAATTTAAATTCAAATAAACATTGTGGAATGTATTATTGCAGACGGGGCTTTTATCTAACGATATAAATAATGCATAAAATAGTACATCCTTAGGATAATCATTATTATTTTAAC